>JANHZU010009500.1:0-43216 GCA_032468055.1 Acrochordus granulatus | reverse complement strand
GGGAGGAGATGGCGGCGCGGGGCAGGCGGCGCAGGTACGGGGCGGGCGGGGTCTCCGGGCGGGTCCCCTGGCCCGCCCGGCAGGGGGCGCCGGTGGGGCTCCCTCCGGCCGCGGCTGCAGTGTTTGCCCCGCCCTCGCAGGGCCGCCTCCTGGCCGCGCAGGAGACCTTCTTCCAGGAGCTCTTCGAGGGCGAGCTGGCCTCGCAGGCGAGCGCCGAGTTCGAGCGGGCAATGGAGGAGCTGGCCGCCGAGGAGCCGCTGCTCGTGCAGCAGTTCCAGAAGCTCTCCGCCGCCGCGGGCAGAGTCGGTGAGCGCCCTCGGGAACCCCGGGATCGGGCGCTGGGCCGGGCGGGGCGGCTCTCTTTGGCCCCGGGAAGAGCCCGGCGAGCGCTCCCGCCTCTGCCTCGCCTCACTTCTTGCAGGGAGCGACCCCTCGTCCCGCCAGGAGTTCACCTCCTGCCTGAAGGAGACGCTCAGCGGCTTGGCCAGGAACGCCGACGGCTTGCAGGTGAGGCCGGTCGCCCTCTGCCCTTGTCCGGTTACCCGGGCCTGCGGGATCCGCGGCGCCTGAGTGGGCGGGATCAGTCAAGGGCTGGGCGGGGGGCTTTGCTGCTGGGGACTCTGAGTTGCCCCTTTTGTAGAACTCCGGGGTGTCCGAGGAGCTGACTAGGACATTGGAGGGCCTCGGACTGGAGGAGGGGGATGGCATGGAAGGCAGCCTCTGGCCCATCATGCACAGCATCATGCAGAATCTGCTCTCCAAAGATGTGCTCTACCCGTCCCTCAAGGAGATCACCGAGAAAGTAAGATAAGATTTTACTGAATTTAATGTCTCCTGGCAACTCTGGAAGACATTCATGGACTGACCTGCCTGCTACTTGGAAGCCCACCATTACTCCTCCCTGCCACCCCTGTCCAACTCTTGCAGGGCTGGAAACACAGGGGAAGGAGGGGGCTCTAAGCCCTTTCCTCCCTCCCAGGGAAGGAGGGTGATCCAGCAGGTGGGCCCTCCATGACCCCACAGATGGACTTTTTCCCTTCCCACAGTACCCCGAGTGGCTACAGAGACACCGAGACTCCTTGCCTAAGGAGCGGTATGAGAAGTACCAAGAGCAGCACAGCATTATGGGAAAGATCTGCGAACAGTTTGAGGCTGAGCTGCCCACAGATGGCAACATGGAGCACAGGGCACGCTTTGAAAGGGTCCTGGACCTGATGCAGCAGGTGCGGGGCTGGGTGGGCTGAATAGGAGGTGATTATCGGATCTGGGAGCTAACTTTGCCCTTTGCCTTCCAGCTCCAGGACCTGGGACATCCTCCCAAGGAGCTGGCAGGAGAGTCGGTGAGTGTCTGCTTGGTTGCCCTCCTCACTTTCCCAAGGCTTGGATTTGAAGCCACTGTCTTGCCAGCAGCCTTGGCATTGCAGAACAAAAGGGGGTGAAATTGCTGAAAAGGGGCATGATCAAGTCCCAACAGGCTATGATTTTGAAGGATGCTCTTTAGGGCAACTTAAACCTCCCGGTATTTCCTACAGTCAGATAAATGCTTGTTCCTTCCAGCAAAAGAGGAACTTTGCAGTATCCAGAGGGGCAATGCCCCACTTTCCATAGAAAAACATTTCTTTTTTTGTGAACAAATATTCCTCCTTTTCCAGCCTCCTGGCCTGAATTTCGACCTCGAAGGACTGAATCTACCTGATGCTGGAGGCTCTGGAGGCGAGCAGTGTCAGATTATGTGACCTATTCCTGTGTCAAGAGAACTATGCAGATGGGAGGGTGCTGCGGTGGGGCAAGGTGTTTTTCTTCTGTTTTCTGTCATCACCAGGTGCCTAAGGCTGGGCTGCCTTTGCTAAGTATGGTGCATGGTTTGGCAAAGATCTCACAGAGGACTTAGCAAGCTAGAGTCATGATGCCCTGAGGTCAAGTGTCCGGCTTTACCTCTTGCTCCTGAAAGAGTAACTGCACTTGAGGACCCAAGGAGCATCTCTTCTTTGCTGCCCTGAGTTGAAGTATAGGCTCTCTTGGGATGAGATAGGGTGCGGTTGATGAAATAATCAGGCAAAAGGAGGAGACTGTGATTCACAAGCAAGTCCTCTGGGTTAAGAGAGACCTGCATCCACTTCCAAAGACCACAGCTCTGCTGCTTTTGGGAGGCAGCTCTGGTTGTGATCCTCTCTTTGAAGACCCCTAGTTCAGAGTCTGTAACTGGAGCCACCTTTTCTCTTCAGCCCCAGCAGATTGTGGTCTCTGAATCAGAGAGCCACAGCCACAGCCACATTTTGGTGATTCTAGGCAAGCTGACCCATTCCCTGTACTTGCCCACATCAGTGTGGGGCTTCCAGCTGTTCCACACCAGCTGCTTCCTTGTTTTTTAGCTTTAAGCCCAAGTATTAACATTCCCCTGCCCCACATTAGTGCTACTGCTTTGTGAGAACTGCCTACATGGGGATATAGTTAAGAAGCAAGCTGCCTTTTGGCCATAAGGGCATTCCTTTCTGCCAGCCACTGATGTTGCAAGAAAAATAACTGTTTTCCTTGACTGGTCAAATTGAATGCAGGCTTGGGAAGGATAATTCTTGAAATAAAGGTGGAGGTTGATGGTTTGAAATTGTCATTATTTCTGTTAATCATTGTAAGCAGAGGAAGTTCTTGGTTTCAAATCTTGAGTATATGGAGCCTGAAGCAGCTTTTAGCTGTGAGTTTCACATGTCCCATACGATGTGGGAGAAGAAATACCTTTTTTTAGGACTAATTGGGGTGTCTCCAAGTTGTACAGTAGACAGATTGGACAGGCACACAGTAAAGGATGGGTGGGAAGTAGTGTTTGGTAGACTGTCAGATGCTCCTTGCTCTTTGGTGGCAGGAAGTGAAGAAGCTTGTTCTATGGGGTACAATCCTAAACAGGGATAGGACAAAGGCCTGAAGGATTTGCAGTGAACATGATTATGTGTGAACTGGCTAAGAGGATTATGGTCTGTCTTAGCCTCTGATCAAACCCAAACCCCCATCTTCTAGGGTGGCCTGTTGCTTGGAAATCAGATGCTTCATTTGGTGCTTGTGGGAGGAGGCTGGCCCTGGATGCGAGGACCTTGGTCCAACATCCCCCTCGTGCTGTTTTTAACAAACACAGAAGGACTTTACACCCGTAAACAGGCTACCTGGGGCAGAAGGTGGCCTGCGGAAGGAGGCCTTCTCCGGGCAGAGTCCCAGAGACGGCGCGGAAGTGAAACCAGGGTAAATGCCCGTAATGAGTCCTGCGAGAGGCTTGTCTAGCGCTTGCAATGTGAGTATCTGAAAGTGCGCAGAAGCCGAAATCAAGGTCGATCTGCTTCTGTTACAACCGAATCGTGCAAGAGGCTCTATCTGCACAGCTGTGGTCCAGCCTGTGTGGCTATCTGCGTTCCCACGTAAATACCTGAGCAGGCACTCCGCAGAAAGTTTTGCGCTACGCCGCTTCCGGGTTCCCTTCCGTCAGCGGCCGGAGGGCGCTCGATAGTTTCTCCTGCCCCCCACCCCCCGCCGCTTCCGTCCGGAAGGTGCCACTCTGGGCAGGCATCTTTAGGGCACTTCCGGGTTCCTTCTAGTTTTCCTCGCCTCTGCCGTAAAAGCGGGGCGAAGGGCCGTAAAGCGCGGCCGTTGGGCAGAGCGGCGACCGCGGAGCAGCCGGAAGGAGACGCGCGGCGCCGGTTGGGCGACAAAATGGCGGCGGCGCCTGGGCGTCCCGGGGGCAGCACCGGCGACGGGGCGGCGGGAGGAGGAGGAGCGGAAGCCGCCGACTCTGCCAGAGGTACCCGAGGAGGCCGGAGGGGGCGCTGGCCCGGCCAGGCCGATCTCGGGCAGCAGCCTCACGGGCCAAGGGGCCCGGTGGCCAGCCCAGCCCTCGAGCCGAGGCTGGCGATGGCAACTTCGGACCTGCCTGCGGGGTAGTGGAGCCTCGGCCGCCTTTCCGGAGCTTCCTCGGGGCGCCTTGCGGAAAGGGAAGGGAGGCCACCTGGATCGCCTCAGTCCCGCGGGTGGAGGGAGAACAGCGACCGAGCAGTGATCCCCGGCTCCGTCAGGGCTGGATACGGGGAGCAGCAGCCGGGAAGGAGCGGTGGGGTCCTGCTCAGTTCCTGCTCGGCTGCCGGGAGAGTGGGTGGCCTCCCGTCTTTCCACGAAGCGCGGCCCTATGTGGGGTTTCGGGAGTACGGAATTATTCCGTTAAAGGAAGACAGTTAGATGAGTGGCTGCTCGGGGCTCCTGTCTCTTCTCCCCACCTGGGGCCCCGAATAGGACGGGGGCGTCCGGGGAAACCCGGCTCCCTTAAATGCCGTTTTCTCCCCCCCCACCTCGTAGTTTGACAGCCAGTTCTGCAGCGCCAGTTCCCAAATACTGCTAAGTCAACTTCGACAGAAGAGGACAGGTGGCAGGACAGGTGAGTTGCTTGGGAATTTTCAGGGGTGCTGAGGCTTGACTGAACTGTATAGGTTAGAGGGCTCTTCCAGTGATTAGGGTTTTTCCCAAGATTGCTAAGTGAGTGCAAAGGAGCTGGGAGAGCAATTGGGTTCCCATTTTTTAATCCAGCCACTTAAGGCTCTGCTGATGAGTTTTCCTTAGTTGCAGGACTGAGAACATCTGGACTCTGCTGCCTGCTCCTAGCCCTCTTGGGGTGGGAGATTGAATGGCTTCTGCTTCCTTCCTCTTTTGCCAGGGGTTCCCACCCTCCTCTGCTGTTGTGAAAGTTGATTGGCTTACTTTTCCTTCTGCTTGCCTGTGGCTTTCATTCTGGTTATCTCACTAGTCAGAAGCTGGTGAGCTTGCCTTTCCTTTATCTTCTGACCAGCTCAGCACAGCCAGAAGCCTTGTTGCTGTGGCTGAACTGCCACAGATGTCACTAATCCTTCCAGGAAAAACTGCATTTTTCCTCTTCCCTCCTTTGTCTTCCTTCTTTCCTTGTTAGCCTTCTTTCATCTTTCTTCAGGGTTGCTTCATGCTCTAGGATAAAGCTGTTGGTGAATCAGGGGGTAAGGACCTTCTAATCTTTACCTCTTCAAGAGTGCACTGAAAGTGTCTTCTGCTTTTTATGGTCCTACCTTTGAAAGATGACAGAAAGTGGGAAAACAGCTGAATTTTTCTTATCCAGGTTCAGAGTGCCAATTTGGGGTGCAAATATCTCGAATGCTTCCTAAAGGATTCTTCCTAGAGTAAAATAGAAGGTGGGCCATGATCCACAGCAGACTTCTGGAACAGCTCTTAGGGGCTCCAGGCCTTTCTAAAGGGAAGGCTTCAGTCTGAATGGCCCAGGAGTGAAAGCCACTTCCAGCATCCACATAAATTGCCCAAAAAGCTAAGATTGGTCTTAGAGTTCTTATTATCGGTGCCTGCCTTTGCTGGAATTTGGGGATTGGTTGGGCTTTTTCTGTAGAGGGTGTTGTTGTGAAAGTTTGAACTTCATGTATGTGTGGACAGTGTCTCTGTCATTAGCACCAAGGCATCAGATCTTGGTTGGCATTTGGAGATACCTGTTTACTTGCTGACTGTTGTTCAAAAGTGTAGGTGTCTTCAAAGGGATGTTTGTTGTTTATTTCTTTAATTATCAGCCATCTTGGCAACCATCTGGCTGTAAGTAGAGTGTAATACCATCAATAAACAAAATGCTCCAAACAGAAAAATCAGCAGTGAAATGTAATGTTACAGATCCCATTCTAGAAAGCCTCTTTACAGTTAGGGTTTGCTCTTCAAGATCTGGTCAGTTTCAGAAACATTTTGGGACCTTCTGTCTAGTGAGGGGGATCAATACGGGGCTTTGAATATGGGTATTTTGAAAAGAACATCCCCCCACCACCTCTGCTGGTTCCTTCCTCAGGAGAAGGCATAAGAGCAGCTGCTTTCTGAACAGAAGGGCCTTGATGCCATGACTGCTGTTGCTCCAGATTTTGCCAGGCTTATCTGATGCTTTGTATGAACATGCAGAGGGCTGGAGCTTCACAAGCTTGTCTGTGTGCTCAGCTGCTCCTTCACCTGGGTGGCTACAACTGAAAGTAGCTCTGGGATGCCCAATCTGTCCTATGAGATCCCTGCAGCCTAGATCAGCACGAGGGATCCCTGAGGGATGAGTCAGTTTTTCAGATTATTCATTTGAATTTGCCATTTCCCACATCTTCTTTCCTGATTTTCTGAAAGAGAAATCTGGAGAATATTCTGTGTCTCTCAGGGGGCTTGGCCCATCTTTCTTATGGCAGTGTAATTCCAGCTGTCTTCCTTCTATCACCTTCCATCCCCCTTAGTGTGGAAGCTCCAACTGCATCTTATCTTGGTCTCTGGGCTTTCTATGGCAATGAATTGCCAGTTCATCAGATAGTCTGGTTCTTTTTCTCTTCAGCATCACATAACACTGCATTACATTGGTCCTCATTTGCTTCTGGAGTAGGTTCAGAGAAGTTTGTCATATTGGGCTCCTCCATCATTTTTGGCTGACCAGCACTCTAAAGCCTTGGAAAAGTTAGTTGGCCATGGTGTTCTCTTCAGCCTCTTCACCAAGATGAGTTTCTCTGCTCCTAAGCACTTTCTCCCTGTCCTGCTTGGATTGTCTCATGGGGGGAGATTTCTCTGGGTCTCAAAGGTCCTGCTTTCCAGGAGGGGAGTAAGCTGTGAGGGGTCTGCTTTGATGGCATCATGAATCAAATAGGTCGGTTCACTTGCTGCACTCTCTCTCTCTTTTTCTTAGGGTGAATTAAAATAAAAAATCAAGATGTCAGACACGGGGAATAGCACAGATGGGAGAAGGAATATGCCCAATGGTAAGAGCGGAGAGAGGATAAGCAAGCAGAAATGTTTCTGAAGTTTGTTGCTGCTGTCTTGGAGTGTGAAGGGCGCTGTGCCAACTCACTGATCAGCCTGAGCTGGCTCTGGATGATAGTGGGCAGGATCCTGCCCATCTCCTGCACAAGCCCACTTCTTTCTGCCTCCACACTGGAGAGCTATTATTTGTGCTTGGCAAGATTACAATGGGTGTTTGGGCAGGTGAGGAGCAGCCTTTGAATACAAGGACAGAGGAAAGGCCGGCTTCTAACCCAGGTGTGGTTTTTGCATGTAGGAAGTTTGTCCAGCAGCCCAGAAGAGATGTCCGGAACTACGGAGGGGCCGGAGACGTCTTCCGGAGTGGAGGTGGAAGCCTCTGATCTGAGCCTCAGCTTCACGGGGGATGAGGTGGGGCCCAGCCAGACTTACACTGAGAGCTCTACTGAAGAGAAGGACTCAGACAGCATGGATGAAACTGGGCACTACTCCATCAACGAACTGAATCGGACCTATGACCGCTCCCCCTCGGAGGAGGAGGAAGAGGAGGAGGAGGCAGAGGAGGAAGAGCAGCAGCAGGATGAGGCGGCAGAGACAGAGGCCCAGCGTGCCCGTTGGCGAGCTCATCGCAAACGCCCCAACCAGGACAGGGACTCCTCAGATGACGAGCGGGCCCTGGAGGACTGGGTGGCCTCAGAGACAATGGCACTGCCCCTGCCGCGCTGGCGGGCCCTCCAGGCGCTGCGGGAGAGGGAGCTTGGCTCCAGCGCCTGCTTCGTCCATGACGCCTGTGGTGCCCAGGTATTTGTGCAGCGCTTCTGCCTGCAGTATGGCCTGGAAGGCCATGGGGGCTGTGTCAACACCCTGCACTTCAACCAGCGTGGGGCCTGGCTGGCCAGTGGCAGTGATGACCTCAAGGTGGTGGTCTGGGATTGGATGCGGAGGCAACCAGTGCTGGAATTTGAGAGCGGCCACAAGAGCAACGTCTTCCAGGTGGGTGCCAGTTGCTGGAGCCAGTTTGGCTTGGAATGAGCCTTCGTCTGTGGGGGGAGGCTCCAGGGGACATTGCCTCCCTGTGATTCAGGAAGAAGCCTCCCACCACGAGTGAGGCTGAGGCGTTCACTTCTAGTTTTCTCCAAAAACTTGGAGCTATGAGAGATGCTGATCTGGATTTGGTTGCCCCTTCAGAGCAAGTCCTAAGAGCCTCTGCTGCTGGCTCGTGGGTGGAACGGGGTCTGGTCTCGGGCCAGGACCAGCCTCCTCTCACCAGCACCGGCTGCTTTCCCCCTTGCAGGCCAAGTTCCTCCCCAATAGTGGAGACTCCACCCTGGCTATGTGTGCTCGAGATGGCCAAGTCCGGGTAGCCGAACTCTCCGCCACCCAGTGCTGTAAGAACACAAAGCGGGTGGCCCAGCACAAGGGTGCCTCGCACAAGGTGAGGGGGTCTCCTCCACTCCCCCTGCCCACTCCCCGGTTGGAGGGGGCACTCGTATTGGCTGCCATTTCGCCAGGAGGGCCCGTGGCTGCTTGGCTGCCCATTCCCCAAAACACAAGCCTGAGGTCTTGGTTCCTAGCACATGGTAGTGCCCCTGATGTGCTGCCACTTGGCAAGAAGCTTCTGTGCCAGATCCAGCTGCCTGTTCCTTTTCTTGGGATATTCCTGCAGAGGCACAGTTCGTCTCTCTAGAGGAGCCACAGTAGCACAATTCTAAACCCCAGGACTTTTCTGCACAATTCTTTGAAATATTGGGGCCTGGGTGTAAAAGAGCCTTTCAGCAATAGAAAATGGTGGCTCAGTCCAGCATTTCTCTCTCCAGCTTGCCCTGGAACCGGATTCCCCCTGTACTTTCCTCTCGGCAGGAGAAGATGCTGTGGTTTTCACCATTGATTTGCGACAAGATCGACCAGCTTCGTAAGTGGGCAGCCAAGTGGTTTCCACTGAGGTGGCGAAGCATGCTGAAGGCCACCTTTCCAGACCCAGCTTGCATTTCTGGAGCCTTAACCATGGAAGTGCCCAAGAGCTCTGGCAAATTTCTGCTCCCACCTTCAATGACTGGGTTCACACAACCTGTGAGAAACGGCTAGAAGGGAGTTTGCGTATTCTTGAGGAAGCATTGTAGAGCTTACCTGTGGCAGAAAACAGGCATCAAAATCACAGAAATTATGCTTGGCTTGTTTTAGGGTATGATTTGAACCCATCCAGATTTTTTCCTTATTTTGTGTTTCTAGGAAATTGGTTGTGACCAAAGAGAAGGACAAGAAAGTTGGTCTTTACACCATTTACGTGAACCCAGCCAATACGCACCAGTTTGCTGTGGGAGGGAGAGATGAATACGTCAGGTCTGCAGAGCCCCCTGCCTTGGTGTTTCTGGAAGACCCTGCTGGGCCTGGAGCCCTTGACATTTAGCTGGGGGGTCTCACTCGGGCCCCAATCACTGCAGGAAGGAAACCCCTGCCTTGCCCTCCTTTTGATGCTTGAGCTTTCTTCACCCCTTAATTCTATTCTCTGAGGACTAGAAGCTTTCTTTCAACTCGGAGAGGGCGCATCGAGGCTGGTGGCACACTGAGCAGAGCTTGGCATTTTTTTCTGTGCCACAATTAGAGGTGATGCAAATCTCTGCCTCCCCCTTCAAGTGGGTCAGACAAGATAAACAAAGACTTTGTTCTGCGTCGCTGGTCTCAGGTTTCTTTTACTGCCTGTCTCTGCGCAGGATCTACGATCAGCGGAAGATCAATGAAAATGAGAACAACGGGGTACTGAAGAAATTTTGCCCCCATCACCTGGTGAGGGCTCCTTTTTTCCTCCTGCTCCCCATCCCCAAGTTTCCCTTGTCCTCCTGTCTCTGCTCTGGCTCTGACAAGGGAGCTAAGTGGCTTGAGGGTTTGGTCCCTCAAATGATGCTAGAAGGGATTCTTTCCAGGCAAGCAGAGGTCCCCCCTGCAGCATTGTGGCTTTCCAGGGTCTGCCTTCTTGCTGGTGTCCTTCGCTTGTCCCCTCTTCAGCTTTGGATTTTTTTTCTGCCAAGAATGGCAGTCAAGGAAGGGGATGTGGAGGAACAAGCAGGGGGATTTAAAGCCTCCTCTGGAGTCTCCTGCACTGGAAATTTCTGTGCCTTCTCAGGATGCTGGGGGTGGCTTTCCCATCGGCATCAGGGTGGGAGGCCACTATCAGGAAAAGGGGGTCTCAAGGGGAAATAAGGCCATGCTAAGCACCTGAATCCTCCAGAAAACTGACCCCCTGTGCAAAGGGAATTGCATGTCTCTGAGCTGTATCCCTTGTTCCTTCTAGGTAAACAGTGAGTCGAAAGCCAACATCACCTGCCTGGTCTATAGCCACAATGGCTCAGGTATGGGGCACGGGAGTCTGATTCTCAGCAGGAGCTCAAAAATACCTTTTTACTTCTTCTCAAGACACCAGCAACTCTTGAGCAGAGATTGGGGGTGTCCCAAGGAGACTCGGTTGTCTCTAGGTTGTCTGCCCTGCACAAAGCTAGGGCTGCTATCACCAATCTGGGGGCTAGCAGTGTGCAGTTGTCTCCAGGCATTCGCTTGTGGGTGTCTTGCAGAACTCCTAGCCAGCTACAATGATGAAGACATCTATCTCTTCAACTCCTCTCACAGCGATGGAGCGGAATACATTAAGAGATACAAGGGCCACCGCAACAATGCCACAGGTGTGCCCTGCCTGTCCCTGTGCTCCTCTTGGACCATGGGCGGCTTTATGGGGTTGGGATGGTCCCTGAGTCTCTTGGCTGAGGCCTGGACTACAGGGAGGGAGTAGGGGGTCTCCTTGGCAAAGCCAACTCCTGCCATTGCTGCTCCTGTCTGGCTGAAGGAGATAAGGGTGAAGCGGTTAAAATGCATTGCTCCCCTCATGGTGTATGGATGTAAGCAGGATTTCTTTCTCCAAAGCATTGCCTGACCAAGCAGATTTGTTCTCTGGCCAAGACTCCTCAAAGGGGTTTTCAGAGCAGAGCTCTGTACTCAGCATGTTAAGGGGGCACCTCCTTCAGTCCTCTCCCAGCGTCCAGTGGCAGGATAGGTAGGTCCCATCCTGGCCTGAGGAGTTGCTACATTTGCTTTCAGTGAAGGGTGTCAACTTCTATGGTCCCAAGAGTGAATTTGTAGTGAGCGGCAGTGACTGTGGCCACATCTTCCTGTGGGAAAAGGCCTCTTGCCAGGTGGTGCAGTTCATGCAAGGCGACAAAGGCGGAGTGGTGAGTGGTGGCCCCATTGCTGGGGGGTCCTTAGGCAGCGTCACTAGAGAATGTGGGGAGGGTCTTGCTCGGGTCAAGCCATTTTCTCATGCTCCCAGAAATGCATGTGGTGCCTAATCCTCTGTAACCCCAGCCCCGTAATGGCTCTCCCTGAGCTTGGTGGTCTCCCCACATACATTTTGGCCCCTCCTCTTTCCTGTCTCTCTTGCAGGTCAACTGTTTGGAGCCCCATCCTCACCTTCCGGTTTTGGCCACCAGTGGTCTGGATTACGATGTCAAGATTTGGGCCCCCACTGCAGAAATGCCCACCCAGCTTACTGGCTTAAAGGAGGTGGGGAGAGAATCTAGGATACCAGAGTGCCCTCCCCCTCCCCCCAAATCTAGGAGCAAAACCTCTGTGCATGTGTGGGTCTGTGGGTAAGTCGTGAGGGGCCCTGCTTGGCTCCATCCTTGCTCTGCTGCCTCCCTCTATAGGTGATCAAGAAGAACAAGCGGGAACGTGACGAGGACAGCTTGCATCACACAGACATGTACGAGAGCCACCTGCTCTGGTTCCTCATGCACCACTTCCGACCTCGGCGGCGTCACAGGGTGAGTGGCCCTCCAAACTGGTCCAAGGCCTGGAGATGCTTTGTGCTTTGGCAGGGGACGGCAGGGCCCTTCTGCAAGCTGCTGTGAGTACCCCAGGGCCCTTTGGACAGGCCCCTCACTGGTCCTGTCTCCTCAAAGCCTGGAAGCTGTTTCTAAACCCAGTGCTGCTCCTTTTCTGCAGCGCCAAAGAGATCCCGGCACTGGAGCTGCTGACAGCGACTCCGAGGACTCCCTCAGCTCGTCCGATACCTTGGACGAAGACGAGGAGGGGCCAGATCGGGTGCAATGCATGCCTTCCTGAGGCCTCTGGAGATGGGGGAAAGGCTGTGGGGATGCTGGGAAGGGCAGAGAGCTTGCCCTGTTGAACTAGCCACCCTCTTCCTGCTTTAGATGAGAGACCCACCCCTCTGCCTGTCTGCCATCCCCTGTTAGCAGGGAGGCCGGCCTAGCTCAGTTCCCATGCTCGAACTTTGCTCTTGCAGATAGGAGGGGAGGGCGTGGCCCTGGCTGCCCTTTCCTCTCCCTTTCAGCCTCGGCTGCCTTTTTCTTCTCAGAGGTGGGGGGGCTGGATGCCTAGCTGCAGTTGCCACCCATTCTCTGCAAAGCTGCTTTCAGGTGGGCAGTGAGCTGGCCTGGATCTTCTCCTTTCCTTAAGAGTTTTGGTGGGGAGGGGGCTCCAGAGGCACCTTGGAGATGTATTTTCATCCTTCCCAAAGACATTACTGCTGCATGTTGCTTTCAGGATGAACAAACTTGGACTCTGCTTTTTCAATGAAAATTTGGGAGCTTTTGTTTCCTCTTTTTCCCCCTTTCTTTTGGTGTGTTTTCTTCAGCAGCTCTGGGCACAAAGGACCTCCCTTGGCCGTCTAGAGCCGCCTTTCATTGAACTCCTTGGAGCATAAAGTTGCAAAGGTTTGAAGGCAGTGGGCTTGAACCTGGTGGCTTCCCCTGACCTTGAGGCAAGAGAAGGGAGGTGGGTTGGTTGTCCTTGTGAGGAAGTTGCTCTGGCAGCTCAGTTTTGCCAGAAAAGTTTTTTTTTCATCTTAAGAATAATCTATTGGTTTTGAAAGCAACTTTTTTTCCCTGATTGCTGTTTAGAGGCCTAATTTTATATGTATTAAACAAGATGAGAACCAAATTAAACTTGGATGTTATCAAGTTAAAATTATTGTAAAAGTTTAAATATATATATTATATAAATGCAATAAATGGAGAGAGATCCAATGGTACATGGCCAGCATCTATGCTATTCCTTGCTCCTCTGTGACTGCCTTGGCTCCTGAAGACTAAATTGGTCTTGTCTTGCCTATCTGGTATCTCTCCCCTTCCTCTCATCCTGGGATTTTGTCTTCCTGCCTCTACATGGGATATTTACCCCATTCCCTCCCTCCAGTCAGTGGGAAAACTGACTTTGGGGAAACTGTTTGGAACCCACCTCACCTTTTCCTGGCAAGCCTGGGCCATAAGAAAGCAAGAAAGAAAATAATTTATTTTACATCATGATCATTTAAGTTTAATGTTGATACTTGGTGTGTTGACTTTTTTAAAATTTTAGAGAGAAAAGGATGGCATGACAGAATAAACATCAGGAGCTAATTTCATTTTTCTTATTCTGCAAAGGCAAACGTTTTCCAATTGGGAATGAGCTTTAAGTGAAGCTGGGGGTGTCCTTGCATGCTCTGGGACTGTAGCTGGGGAGGGGCTTGATGCTCTCACCCCTAGGTCGTGGAGAGCAATTGATCCAATCTTCTATCTGCAATGCCCTTAGATCAGCATGTTAGGTTTCTTTCTTAATTCTACAATCAGAAATGTGATTGTTTGAAGTTAGAAACAACTATTCTGTTACAATTCCTCTTTGCTTTTTTTTTCCTTTATTTTTGGTCCACTTGACAAAATAAGTTAACACTGAACACTCCATGTTATATTTAATATACATATATTTATAATATATATGTACACACAGTTAGCACGGTCTGAGCATCAGGGTTGGGGAAGTCAGGAGGAACGATGGAGAGCTGGCAGCAGAGGACAGGATTTGTGCCTTTACTTTCAATGCTCTTTGGAGTTAGAAGTCCCTGGGAGAACCACTCTGGCCCCAACAGGTGCCAAAGGTGTCGGGGGCTGATTCTTGGGAGGTATGAAATGGAATCAATGAAGCTCACTGACCAAGAGATTTGATTCTGCGGCTCATAGGCAAGAACAGGCTCTGCACTGGGTAGCCCATCGCTGCAGTTGTGTGGCCTATGTGTGTGTAGGGATGCATGTGTGCATCTGTTGAGGGGCATCATGGATCTACCCAATGGTCCAGGAGAGCTGTTCTGCTGTGCCCCCCTCCAGTCTCCCAAAATCCCCCTCCAGGACAAGAGTGCATTGGAAAGCCTTTGTAAGAGGCAACCCAGCTTGGAAGAACGGGCCCTGCTTTAAGCAGATCACGGCTTTAAGCTGCTTTGCACTTCATTTCAAGGAATTCTGCATCCCCCCCCCCACCTGCCCTGCAGGATACTATTTTTACTTAGTGCTAATTTGCAATGAGATCAGAAACAACTGTTCAGCTGGAACACTGAAAGAGAAATGTACTAATTTAGGGCCAGCTAAAACAAAGATGAACCTTCCATATTGGCCCTGGATGGTGGTAAGCAGCTATCACAATGCAGGCTAAGCTGTGCTCCCAGACGTGTTTGGGACAGAGAGTGACAGGCCATTAGGTGGTTAGGGGTCCTAGAGGGGGAGCTAGGTCTGCTCTGGCAAAGCCTTTGCTGGCTTCCTCCGTCTCTTACAGATTTTTGCCTGATATAAAAATGTAACACACTTGTTGAGAGCCTGAGCAACTTTTAAGAATTCTAGATTAGGAGTTAAGTCCATCTCCTCTTCTGTCTTTGAAGGGTACCTGTCCTTTCTGCCAGCTCTTTCCAAGAGTTGTGCTGCACATGGCCCAGAAGCTTGACCCTGTGACCATGACCCCTGTAAGGCCAGCCCCCCAGGCCGCATGTGACAGGTGAGGAAGGGGCAATGGGAGACACAAGATGGCCTTGAGGGGACACCATGTTAAAAGCACAGTCTAGCCCAGCAATTGGTACGCAGCACAAAGACCACAACACAAGTGTCAGGAAGGGTTACGCTGCTTTAGGGGCTGGGGATGCCGAGGTGCACAGGATGTCAGGGCTGACAGAAATACACTGGACAGGGATGCGTAGCAGTCTGGCGCAAGAGAAGCAACTTGCTCGTTTCCCTAAGGCTCCCGCCGTTCGCCGTCCTCAGCAGGAGCCAGCAGCTCTGTAATGCCAGATGAAGTGAAGTAGCCCTGAGTTGTGGCTCCCTCCTCTGGGACCCCACAACCACACTCTGCGTCCGTGACTTTCCACGGGCTGGGGGACAACAAAACCAGCCCTCCTCCCGGACAGCAGCTTGGTGTTCCTCACCTGGGAACACCCTGGGCCCCCTGCTTGTGTACCAGGAGACAAGGTAGGAGGTGCCCTGGTGAGGCTGCTGCTCCTTGGCCTCTTTCAGAGCAGAGGCAGGCGCCCACATTTGCAAGTGCCACACAGTGGCTGTTTCTGAGGGGAAGGCAAGGGGTTGGGGGCTGAATCACCATCCCAAAGCTGAAGTGCTGCCAGAGTTTGGTCTGGAGCAGGAAGGAAGGCAGCTGGGCTCCCTTCTGCATCCTGGTGGGGAAATTAGTGGCTCCAGCACCTAGTGGGTAGGGGCTGGTTTCAAGGGGGCAGGGCCTAGGTAGGAAGTGCCATGGAGGAGGCCGCTCGTAACCTGCCATGTTGCAGAGGCAGTGCAGGTACTTGAGCAACAGCAGTGTGGCTTAGGCTTGGATGCAAGCGTGGCCAAATGGATAACTGACCCCCAACCTACTGCCAGAGGCACCAGAAGGGAATAGAAAAGGAGGCACCCATGGGAACATCTGGAGAGGCCACTGGAATGGGAAACCTGGGAAAGGCACCTTGCGGACCGGGCAGGGCAACACAGAGTGGAGATCTGTGGCAGGGTGCACTCTCAGCCCTCTGGCTGCTCCCCTTGCTATTGAGGAGCCTGATCCAGCTGGGAAGGAGCAGATGCCCCCGTCTGACATTTCTTTCCAGTCCTTTACTCAGTCCCTTCTCTGCTTCCTCCTCTGCCCCTCCTCCACTCTCAGAAGAGCTATCCCTGCCAACACTCTTTCCCTGTCCCCCAAAACTGGGTGTGTATGGAGGGTAGGGGGCAGAGGGTCTCTCAGGCAGCTGCAGAAAACCCAGGGTCCCAGGCAAGGGACAGTGACAAAGCCTGGTGGAAGAATCATCTCCCCCTCTCAGCTCCTCCTCCCCCTTGCTTCCTGTCACTTGCAGACCCTTATGGCAGAGGGTGATGGGAGCTTGCCCAGGGGCAGATTGCTTGGCATTCCTCTGGCACGATATTCCCCAAGGCTACCTAAGAACCTTTTCCACCTGCCCTGCTCTCCTCTCTCTCTCCCACTTCCTTATTCCTTGCAAAATTGGCCCCTGATCCTGTTCCACCTGGGGGTCTGCTCTTGCCCAGTGGGGTGAGGTGGGGTGATGGAGCAGCAGGCACAGTGGGGGGGGTTTCCCTAGCCACAGCCCCCCATCCCCAAACAGGCCTCAGCAGCCTCCTAAAACATGTACCAGTTATCAACCAAATGGGAAACATGGGGAGGGGGAGGCAGGGCCCCAGCAGCTGGCTACCCCCTACATCCCCCCCTTTCCCCCATCTCTGGCTTGGACGAGGCAAAGAAGAGCATAAGCAGAGGGCAGCGAAGGGGAAGCCGCTAAGTGCCTGAGCTGGGCAGTGGAGGGGCAGGGGTGGCAGTGATCCTTGGAGCTGGGCCCCACCACACACACACACGACACACACATACACCCTGTTGGCTTCAGGCCTTTTTGGGTGGGGGAGCCAGTTTGATGATCTCTTCCTCTGAGGGCTGCCGGATAATGTCTGTGGAGAGAGAGAAGTGCGAGGTTAGCGGGTGGGGAGAAGGAATTCTGTCCCCCAAATCCACGTCCAAGAGAGCTCCAAGGGGCTGCCCAGGGCTGGCCTCCCAATGCAGAGGGACTCCTGACCTTTGTATTTTTTGGCACTGGGGATGCGGGTCAGTTTTGTGTCCACCTCATCTTCTTCTGAGATCTTCAGCACTTGTGTACGGTACTCCACCACCCTGGTCAGCAGGTCTGGGCGACGGGAGATCTCAAAGATGTGCTCTATGTAGGACAGGTTGTCTGCACAGAGGAGACAGACACACACTTTATGGGAAGGAGGGCCTAGAGACAGAGGCTGCCTTGCCCCGGGCCCAGGATGCCAATGGGCACTGGCCGCCGACTGCCAGAGGACCTGGCTGTGTTGGGGCTCTTTCTCTGTGGCCCTGGGCAGTGTGAACTAACAGACTTCCTGTGTGAATGTGGCTGCTGCAGCAGACCTTCATGTGCGTGCTTCTGCTAGCAGGGGTGCTTTCTGGAGTCATGTGACTTCTGGTGGGTTGTGAGGCTGTTCATGGCACTGGGGTGTGGGTGGCCACACTGCTGGTGCAAAGGCAGGGGAGAGCGTGCAGGTGGGCGGGCGATGTGTGAACTCTTGCCAAACGCATCAGGAGGGGAGCCAACCCACGGCCTTGAGAAAGCAGCTTTCTCCTCCTCAAAAACAAATGACATCACTTAACACCACAACGCCATCTGCACCTGCCTCTTCCCTCCCACCAGCAGGCAGAAGAACGCCAGGAAGGCTCAGCTCTCCAGCCGGGGCTGCGCGAGGGACGCAGAGACCCCTCAAGAGCTTTGCTCGGAGGACAAAAGCATCCGGGCTCTAATGCAAACCCTTCTAATCCCTCTGGCTGTTTTGAGGAGCTCACCAGGCCCCCTGGCTCCCCTTTTGTCAACTTCTGCCAGTACCTCGCCCAGCTGGCTGTGCTTAATCCCCCGGCAGCGCCTGAGCCTCTCTCCTCAGCAGTGCTGGCACCCTCAGGAGTGGGCAGCCACGGAAGTGCCTGGCATTACTTGGGGCTCCATCAGAGCCTTTGGAGCTGGCTGTACCTGGCATGCTTTCCATGAGCCTTTTGCGCTTGTTTGAAGTCTCCATTCATCATATGCGCTTGACAGCTCACACCCACAGCCCAGGTGACCTCCATCCC
The DNA here is from genome assembly GCA_032468055.1 of Acrochordus granulatus. NCBI lineage: Eukaryota > Metazoa > Chordata > Lepidosauria > Squamata > Acrochordidae > Acrochordus > Acrochordus granulatus. Next base: position 25,513 of record JANHZU010009500.1, on the reverse strand, counting down.
TCCCAGTTTCCAGCCTGGCACCCAGCATGGCAAACAGCCCCGAGACTCCCCTTGCCTGCCCGCATCTTCCCACCTTTGTCCAGTTTCTTGTGCTTCTCCAGGAAGCCAAACCAGTCCCTGCCGGTGGCAATTTCCTCGTGCTTCTCACTAGGGATGTCCTCCTTGCAGGCCGACTTCAGCTGGTCCAGGTCTTCGTTGGTGATGTTCTCGGCCAGTTCCTCCAACAGGCTGCTGTACTCCGCCATCTCTGCAGGGGAGAAGGGCGGGTTAGGCCCCGAGAGCTGGACTCGCACCAGGCTGGGGGATGGCAGGAGGTGGGTCACTCAACAGCTCCCCGCGGGCGCCGTCCTTCCACCAACTCATTTTTCATCAGAGAAAGCACTGCTGCTTTGCCAGGCTGGGAACTGGCTGCTGCTGCTTCAGCCTCCTAATGCTTTGGGGAAGAGGTCGGTAACAGCCCGTTTGCTACCCAGAACAGCCAAAACTTGCTCTCTGGCACAGGGCGGCTTCTGCTCGCCCTTCCCCTTCTGTAGCTCCTCACCTTCCTGATTCTGCAACTGGATCAGAATCCCCACCCAAAAGAGTGTGCGGACGGATGGCCGGTGTTGGCCTCCTGGCTTTCCCCCAGAAAGCAGCCTTTCTGCATCCCAGCAGAAGCCTGATTTCCTCTTTCTGCTCTGCCCAGCAGATTAGCAATGGGGATTAGAGCTTTTTCATTGAAAAGGGAAGACAACAGGAAATAATGCCCAGACAGAGGCATCACCCAGCTTTCCAGGACACTCCAGAATCCCTGACCATGGGGACCGAGTTAGATGTGGGTCACCAGAACTTGCCTATTTTTATCGGAGAAAGATGGCACAATTGCACTCACACCTGTGGCTCTGCTAGGCTTGGTCAGCCACCAAGGACCTGACCCCGATTCCCCATGGGTACCATCCTGCATGGGGTGAGCCATGTCCTTAAAAATCCTGGACATGCTCTGTCTTTCAAACTCCGCATCAAAGCTGAAATCTGTGGGCTCTTCCAATCTCGCCCACTTTCTTGGCAGTTGCTCTTGAGTTTGATCACAGGGCCTGATGAAATCTCAACATCTTGCTTGCTTGCTGTCCAACCCCTCCCTGCCAAGTGCAGCCTTATCTTTCCTTTGGGAGCTCAACAGAAAGGTGGGTGTGCTGAATGTGAGATAAAGAAGAGGAGGACAGACAGGGCAGAACTGAGATGCTTTAGATCTGCCTTCGCTAGAAAAGAAAACAGCAACAACTGGGACCTTCCCTTTGGGCCATCTAAATTCCTTTCCCACACTGTTTTCTCAAATGTGAGAATAGATTCTGGAGGCATAAATGCACAATTTTCCTGAAAATTTTCCAATGGGAGTCAAACATACCCTGTCCCTCCCCAGAAATATGTCCCAAATCTGTGTTTACTATTTCACTGCCATTGCTGCTCCCTGTTAATCCTGTGCAAAAACCCAGTAATTTCTTATCCAGAGGTCTGGGAAGTTAAACAGTTGGATTTCCACATTGCTGTTAGGAGCTCTCCTTCCATCCAACCCATGTCTTCATCTGAAAACTGTAATTGTTTAAAAGAAACCCTGGCTTGAGAACTCTTAGTGGGAGGAGAAAAATCTGAAGTGGGAAACCTGGATCTGTACCAATGCCCCAAGGTATTGTGCTTAGACACATGGCAGGGCAGTGAAGCAATTGTGTGAGCTCTCACACCATTTATGACAATTTTGTTCCTGCCCAGCCAGGCAATAAAGGCTCACGTGTGCCAGTATAAATGCCATCTCAGGTCTGCCTTGCCTTCCTGGCCCCTTTAAAGCAGAAACACATGGATGCCTTCACACAGCACACCTTCCCGGAGACCCATCATCCTGCTCTTCTTCCTGACAGGTGGGGCACTGTGCTCAGGCCCCAGCCCCAGGGAGCCAGAAATCCTCAAATGGAGTGCAGTGCCAGGGGCTGCCATGGCTGCCCGCCGCAAACTCCTCAACCACAAATCTTTGCACAGAAGCCAACAGACCACCTCCAGGAGCTCCCCAGCCAAAACACCAATCTTCTTCTATGCAATTAACTCTCCTGCCCTGGTCACAGCTGCTTATTAGTCCACAGGTGCACCAAAACATTTATTTCTGCCACTCTGATGTCTCTGTGCTACTGTTCCCCCTCCTCAGAAAGGCTTCCCAGTCCAATAGAAGCACTTCCTCTGTGCCACGTTCGTGAAGTATTTCTTCTCTCCCAGGTGAAAGTGACCTGGCTCTTCTCTAATTCTGCTGCAACTGAGTTTTTCACAGACCCCCCCCCAACCCGGGGAAGGGGGGAAGTGCCCAGAAGTCCAGAAGAAACTTCAGATTCAGCCTCAATTGATACCTGTTTCCCCCAGCAAAGGGAAAGACTCCAGATGCACACCCAGAGCATGCAAAACCAGGCTCAGCCAGGCCAGCTGTTGCTGCACAGGGAAGTGTGGCGGGCTGGTGGTGAGCAGGGACAGAGGGCTTGGGCGCCTGGCGCATTTGGCCTCTGCTCCAACCTGCTCTGTGATCTCCGGCCTCCCTGAGGAAGTTTCTGCTTGGCTGCCTGGCAAAGGCAACCCCCTTTCCAGATGGCCGCCCTTCCTTTTCGGAGCAGGGACCGGGGAGGGGAGGGGGTGGCCGGCCGGCTGGCCGGCTCCAGTCCTGCAGACAGCTTTTCCGCCTTCCTGCCTCTCTCTCTCGGTTTCTCCTCTGGGCACGTAGCACCTGGCCAACGGGCACCTGGCCAACTGCCCTGCACTCTAGACCCTGTTCCTGCTTCGGAGGGCAGGAGGGGAGGGTGGCCCAGGAGCCCTCTGCCCTCACTTGCCCACACCCTCCTCTTTGGGGGCGCAACAACAAATGGCATTCCCTGGGCTCTCTGCCCATCCCTTAAGGCTGCTGGGTGGCTGGAGCAGAAAAACAAGAGCCGGGCACCAGTCGGCATGGGCAGCGCTGGTGTTTTTCCCAGGCTCCTGAACCCCAGGGGAGCCTTTGCCGGCACAGTCGAGGGTGGGCGTTTGGGGCCGGCCCAGCTGGGCAGATGGGTGGGAAACTCCAGGTTGATGCACAGATCCATGGATCCGAGGGGTATACATGCATGCGAGGCACAACGGTTTGTGCGCATGGCACTCCTGCGCCAGCTGTTCCCATACCAGTTGCTCCCCCTTTGCTATCTCCCCAGATTAAATGCACTAAATCCATAAGGGGGGCAGAAACGCAAGAGCATTTGTGGCCTAGATTTGCTTGGAAGGAGAGAGGGAGAGGCGCACTATTGGCGTATTTCTTGAAATGCCTAATTTAGGCCAGTCACTTTTCGCGTCTGGGGGGCTGTTGAATCCCCCAATGCAACACAGGGAGGTGGATTTCATTATCAGGAGATCTAGGGCAGCGTTCTTACGATCTGGCCACCCTCCAGAGACGTTGGATCACAAACCTCATTATCCCCAGCTCCTGGTTTGCCTTTGGAAAGGCTTGGGTGCGAACCCTTCCTGGGCTCTCACGGAGGCACGCTGGGCACCCTTGGGCCAGCTGTGGCTGCTCTGCTCAGCATGCCCTACCTCGCAGAGCTGCTGCAACAGCAAATTGCATTTGAGGAAGAGGCCGTGCAGATGCCCAAAATATCCGCTGCTTTGGGCTCTCACCCTCACTCCTTCCCAACTGCTTCTTGCAAAACCCAGTCTGCCCCTTTAAGGACCAAAGCCTGGCATGCCTTGTTTTTTCTTCTTCCCTCCCCTCCCCTTTTTCTTTTTGTGCTGTGACTGATCTCTTGGAACTCTGCAGGCCAAGGACTGCTTTGTTCTGAACTGAAGTTATGCAAAACACGTGGAAATGGAAGCCTGAAAAACAGGGCCAAGGACCTTTAAGTAAATGAAAAGCCAAATGGCCAGGCTTTTAGCCACATGGGGACTGAATGCAGCACAGGAAAGGCTGAATCTGGCTGAGGACTTGGGAGGGATCAGCTGGGAAGGCCTGACAGGCTGGGAAAGCTGTTTTATAGAGGGGGAAAGGAAGAGATTTCTTTTTCCGTTTGGGGGAGGCTGAGGGAAACTGCCACTTTTGTTAGCAGGGGAAAAAGCAGACTTTTTTATCTGTTATTTTTCAGAAGGGAAGGTTTTGTTTCAAGATAGATCTGGAGCTTAAAGTTTGGTCTTCTGTTTCTTTGCAACAGCCACAAGACTAATCTGGAGGAAAAGCACATTTCTACCCAGTAAGGCTTTGTTAAGATGCTTTTTCTTTGGGCAAAACCAGAAATCTGGGCCTATTCTGTAAGGGGAGGTTTCAGCAAAGGGAGAAGTGGGCTCCTGACTCAAGGGGAGGCCATTTTTCTTAGTAAAAAGGGAAAAAGGAGTCAAGAGATGTAGCCGGATTCAGCTGCCTCCCAAGTTTTTGCTCCTTATCCCAATATTTCAGCACGGCTCTCAAGAAGACAAGCCTTGAGGCAACTCACAACTGGCCACTTAGAATTTTATTTTTGAACTTCAATACTGTAAAGATATATATTAAGCTATCTTCTCCCGGTACCACAACCCCCATAAAACTACAAAACATGATTAAAAGCAATAAACAATAGCAATCAAACATATCTTAGCCACAGTGTGCTAAAGCCCTCTAATTGTTGCTGTCTCATAAAATAGGGAAGTCCATCTGCAGAGCAATCGGGAGATTGCTCAGAGGGAAACTTCCAGTTGCACTTCCTTAATCAATTTCTTTCTTAGCTCAAGATTTCTAGAGAGATGGCTTTTATGAGAAAGTGGCAGGGAAAATTTATTCACTGTTTTTAGTTCTGCTGAATGCCAGCCAGAGTTGCTTGCTTGTGAGATGGGCAGCTCTGTAAATTGGTTTAACAAATAAACCCTGCTGCAAAAAAGCCAAAAATGCTACAGGCGTTGATGGGTCCTGCAAATTCCTTTTTGCTGGAAATACAAATATCCTTTCCTTTAAGACCAGAAAGATTGGGGCTTGGAACCAAGACTTTAGAAGACAAAAACAAAAGTTAGGACGCTCCAAGAAACCACCAAAATCTGACCTCAGCTGCTCCCCATCATCAGCAGCCTCCTCAGCACCTGCCATTTTCTCATTTGCGAAAGGCATGACTTGCATTTTGAACTCGGGACACCTTTCCCTTCCAGCCACACACACACACACAGAGATGGGGAGAGGTTTGCCATGGCCTTTCACTGGATTCCCACAGGAGTTGCAGAACCACAAAGCCAGACCCGGATTTACTGGGCACTGAAAGGATTTAATGCTTATTTAGCTGTCTGATGGCAAGACCAGGCAGGACTGGAATTTCAGAGCACTACCTTCCCTGATTGTAGTTTTTGGAAAGTTGCAATGAAAATGAAGAATGCATTCCTCTCTTTCCCGGCTGAACTTCCTGAGCAGAAGCCCTTCTGAAAGAGCATCAGCCGCCTTCCTCCATTTTCTCACTTCCTCAGCTCTTGCAGCCCTTGAGAAGTACCATGAATTAATGGAAGTACCAACCAGACCTTAGGAAGGAAGGAAGGCAGTGAGACAAAGAGCCAGTGCATGGCATGGGCGAACATCAGGTCACGCGCCAGAGACCATCTGTAACTGCTCTCGGGAGCAGCAACTCGGAAGAGGAACTGAGTGCTGGGATCCAGCCATGTTAGCGTTTTCTAATCACAAAAGGCTGGATACTGATCTGGTTTGGAACAAATCCTTCTTTTCCAGCTGCTGACAGCTGTTGAATTGGGTGGGCCCACAGCCAGACTGTGGTGGAGGAAGAAAACACAGGCGCTCTGATGATATAACACCACCATTTAAAATAAATAGCCTTTGTTTAATTTTATCTGAACACTGGGCAGGTTTCACAGCACTCATGTGATTCTGAAGGAAAATTCAGAAAGTAGAGAATTTTACTGATCCTGGACTTTGCTCCAGTAATGGACAGTCAAAGGAGTCAGTTTAGAAAGATTTTGATCATTGACAGGAAGCTTGGGGAAGGAGAGGCATGGAAATCCAAAGATACTTCGGATAGAAGGAATTCTTTTTGCACCCGGAACAAATCTGTAAGCTGGAATTGGAGCGTTTTGGTTAAGGCTTCCTGGGATGACATTGAAGGAGATTTAAGATGCATCCTCCAAAAAACGTGGAGATAATTTTCCTCTTCATTTTTGCCCTTGGATGGACTCACTGCTTTACAAAATAAATGGGAATCAGCTTTCTAGCTTGGTGACTTAAAACAGCTCTGTTGTAATGCAGAGCAGAACAGATCCCTGAGGATCTGATAGGATTAACATTCCTTGTCTTGCTGTACTTTCAGTCACCTAGCTGGTGGCCAGGGAGAGGTCTATGATGGCAACAGATCTTCCAAAAGGATGCACAACCATACAGCTGAACCAGAAAAGGTAGGGGAAGAACCTTCTGCTAAGACAATCAGGAAAAAATAATAAAAGCTAAACTTGAGCTTGCACAAAAGAGGGAACTGTGTTACCATAGAATCACTGAATCCGCAGTGCTGGAAGGGACATTGGAGGTCCTCTAGTCCAGCCCCTGCCCTAGGCAGGAGTCCTTAAACCAAATGGTTGTCCAAATTTTGTGCTGATGACAATGCAGCCTTAAAGGGAAGCGGGGGAGCCATTTGCCTGCCTTGTACAGCGGGACGGTCGCATCCCATAGATCCCTGACAGGCCTCTCAATGCAGGAAGAAGTTGTGGCTCACTGATGCATGTGCTTCAACTATCGCAACTTGCATACCCCCTTGCACTATTGCCACACCTTGAAGGATTAGTGCAAAGGGTTGCAGCAGCTATTTAAGCCAGGTGCTGCTAGCCTGCCTGTCTGTACATTATGGGAGCTAAAGTAAGGAAGAAAAACATAGCAATGTGGAAATGTCAACATCTACTGAGCAGTTAGTTATGCAGCTTCTCGTGGAGTATGCCAGAGAGAGGGCAAACCCTCCTAACAAAGCCAGCCAGAGCAGCTACCGGAAGGGGGTTTGTCTCCATTCATGGCTCCTGTGCAAAGTGGCTCATCCATATGCATGAGGTGGTTCATTCATGAAAACCAGCCCTTCTGCAGGCAGCTGGGTGGTGGCTGCCAGAGGAAGGGAGGGAGGGGAGGAAGGAAGGAAAGAGGAAGTAACTGTAGGGAGAAAACAGAGCTGTGATCCTGCCAAGAATATTTTCTCACAGACTGGGAGAGAAAGAAATAAAGTTGCACTGGAAGAACCGGTGTGTGTGTGTGTGGGGGGGAGTCTCTTTATCCTGAACTGACAGTTTGCACCGTCATCAAACTCACTACAGCAGCCAAGAGTGAAAAATGGCCTCTCTGTGACTTGGAACTTTCAGCCGGAGCATGGATTTAATTTTTGTAGATACCACAGGCAAGCAAACAGAAAGCAAAACTCTGTTCTGGCAGAGGGGCAGAGAAAAATAACAGATGCATCAGCAGTATGTCCCCAAAGTTGGGAAAAGCTGTGCGAAGCGGTGATAGTGGCGGCAGCAGCAGGAGAAAGATGAGCAAAAGAAAAACTTCTGGGAGCCAAGCCAGATCTGCTGCTTGGGGCCAAGATGCTGCAATGAGAAATGTCTTGATAGGGTCACCCGGGCCCTCTGTGTCAGGGGTCTCCTGGTGTCCCTTTCAGAAATATGGGGTGGGAGCATCTGCTTACCTACTTCTAGAACAGAAATTGCTCTCACCCTGACCTTGGGAACCTAAGGAAATCTGGCAGAGCAAATCTTGCATGACATTCTTCATTTGCCTGGTCATTTCTGCAGGCTCAGGGTGAGTGAAAGCAGCGGGAGTGGTTGGAGAGCCAAGAAGGGAAGGTAAATTTTGGAAGACCACGCACTTAATGGATCTCCCTGCATCTCATTCTAGCCTGAGGATCTCTCTGTTGGTCAGATTACAAACTGTTCATGGCTGCTTTTCAGGAAGGGAAAAAGTAGAGCCAGGAGATTTTCCATCCTCTTTTCTTAAATGCCATTCCTCACCTGTCCAGCTCGTGAGCAGCTGGCTACATGGTCCTCACCCAAAGTTAAGGGTGTGAGTGTGAAAGGTTTAACTAAGACCCATTATGGAGCTGAAAGTAAAAGCACCCCCTAAAGGTTGAGGATGTGGTCAGCATGGAGAACCAATGGTGCAGCCAGCCAGTGGTGCAAGCAGATCAGATAGAATCAGCTGGGGGGTAGGAAAGAAGACAAGAGCAAAGAGAGCTTTGTGAATGTAAGAGAAGGTAATAGAAGAGGATACGGTAGTGAAATGAGAGTCAGGCTGTCGCTGGTGTCGTATCCTAACATGGAGGCTGTGGCAGGGAAAAGTGGGAGGAGGTGGATGGTAATTCAGTGCTCGGCTCTGGAATCCAGGCAGAACCAGGACCATCTCTGCAAAGAGGCAGGGAGGCTCCCCACTTTGCACCGAAGCGTAGGGAGAGGGGAGCATCTGCACTCTTGGCCTTTTGTCTCTTCTCCAGCGGCTCAGAGGGAGCTTAGAGCCCAAGGATAAGAGCTGGAACAGCAAGGACAGAGTGTGCCCAGCCATTCACAGTGTGCCTAACTTGGCAAAATGGGGGGGTGAATGAAAGCCATCCAGCCTGAGTGTACAGGAGCAAGAGAAATCGCCATGGCAACTGCGAGGCAAGAGATGCCTTTCCAGCTCCCCCCTTCCTCTCCCTCCTTCCAAACGGATCACCTTTCGCATTAAGTCTGAAAGCCCCAAAAGTCCTCAGAGGCAGTACAGCATTTGCATTTTGCCCAGCAGGTGTTCGTTCCCCAGGTGAGGCACTGCCAGCCACTGTGGCTGAAGATGCAATCTGAGCCTGATCAAAGTATGGCCGTGATTTCCGTTGCGCAGGACAGATTTCTCCAGGGGGCACCCCAAAGGAGCGGGGGCTGGTTTAATACCCGCAGAGGACCTTACAGATGGTGCCAAGGCTTTTATGGCCAGGCAGCACTACGTGGGCCCTTCCTTGGGGCAGAGGAGCCATTTCCCTCTGCCTCGTTCCCGCCCTTCTAGGGAGGACACTGCAGGAACTGCCCAGAGATCAAAGTCCAGGGGTCAAACGTCGGCTTGATGAGCTCCCCAGAGAAAAATCCTAAATATTGTAAAAATCCTAAAACTCTTTGGAAGTGCATGAATTTGTTTGAAAGCCAGAGACCGGATCCGAGGCGAGAAGAAAAGCCACTGATCTTGCCAGTTTTCATCCTCCTTCAAGGTTTGACTTATCCCTTTACTATCTAAGGAAAGCTGTGCCTGTTTGAGCTTCCGGAGAAGAGCAACTCAGAACAGCAAACTGAATCGAGTACGCAGCCGGGCAAGCATTTTGCCCTCTTCTTGTTGCCGTGCTGCTTGTGAGCCATTTCAATATAACAGAGACTTCCAAAGGAGTATTTGCGGAAGTGGATCAAATCCCCGGTAAGTTTCCGGAAGCCCTCCGTGCTTGGCAGAGTCCTTGGCCACGGTGCTGCGCAGAGGCTCCTCTCCCGCCTATACGCAGGCTGCCCCCCATGATCCTTTCTGAACACAGTAATTTAATTCGTGACACAATGTGGCTGTTAAACAAGCTGGCCTTTAACCCGTTTGGGCTTGTTTTCCGACAGTGGCCTCTCCTTCATGGAGAGGAGGGACTTGCCAAGGTCTGGATTTGGAGTGCTGGTGGCTAAATATTGACCGTTTTTCCTGAAAGGTCAGCTAAGCAAGGGGCAGGTTTCCTAAGGATCACTCAGAACAACACTTGGTGTTCAGAACAAGAGTCCTGTTAGAAGGAAAGAATGAAGGTTTTGCTGCACCCTCCAAGATTAACCTAGAATGTGTCTATGTATATTCTCATTAATCCAGGTCATGTCTTGTACAAAATGGCAAACAAATTTGCAAACTTTTTAAAAAGGCAACTGGACATTCCATGCAAGAATGTGCAAGTGGGTTCTAGGAAGGATGAAGGTTTTGAAGCCATCAGGAAGATGCAACATTCCAGCAGAAAAGTCCAACTTCCCTCATCCAAAATAGGATGAGGACCAAATCCTTTGCTCCTCAGGCTTTGAGAGGGCACCTGACTCTTCTATTGCCTTGGGAAGGCCCCTCCTGAGAAAGTCCATTCAGGAAGAACTGAATAGGATTTCTTTGCCCCATGGACAGAAAGCAGGAAGGAGCAGGAAGGGCTGTGACCCAATTTGGAATAAAGCAACTTTTTAATTCTCCAACTTCTGAAAATGCTCGCCAGCCATGTACCTTTCTAGATCACCTGCCAGCCAACCCGTTGTCATCAATTGCTCCAAAATGGGATGGAGTTTCTTCTGGAAAGCCAGACAGGTGGCATGCATTCCTCCATCTGGGGAGAGGGCTGCTATGAGAGGACTGGCGCAAGAAGGTGGGAGTGCCCCCAGGCTTCCCATTCTGCTCCTCCCAACTTGGGAAGTCAGGGTAGGAATGGACTCAGGAAATAGCCTCTTTGTGAGAGAAAGCCAGCCAGGGATCCATGTACTCTCCTTTCTCCATCTTTCTCCCACACTCCTTTTCTTGGCTGAGATCTACAAATATTAGGTGGGACATGTATCAGAGGAACCAATGCAAGGAGATGGAGGCCACCCCTCAAAGAAGCGCATCAAATCTGCAGCATAATAACAGAATTATTCCCCAAGTTGATTTATGGCGTTCCATAAAGACAGTCAAATTCATTCTGCGTATTTGCACATTTCCTTTCAGGCAAATGCAGCACATGGTGCGCCTCTCATTGGTGGACTGTTTTCACCATTTCTGCATGCTGGTGTCTCTTGGCACAGGTAATCCCCTTCTCTATGTTAGTCTTAATTATCAGTCTGGCTTCTTTCTCTCTTGCTTTTGCTCTGAAGATTTCCCACTGGACTGTTACCACAGCCCTACCAGTCAGGCCATGTGGATGCATCCATTTTCAGCCTCTTCCCTGGGTACTCACAGTCATAAGCAGGTCCAAAAGGGTGCCAAATGTAGATGTTCTGTGTGTTTTGGTTCCCAATTTCAGTTGAAAGTTGGCACAGAGACTCCTCTTGGCTTGTCCCCCCATTTCCTTGCAACTCCAGGAGCTTCTAGGAGAAGGCTGCCCTCCAGGCCTTGCCAGAAGGAATGTGGCCAAGAAGAATCCACCGGCCTCTCTGCCTCTGAGGCCAGGCAGCCTCTCTGTGCTTCCTACAGCGGGGCTGTGAAGGGATCCCCTGCTTCCAGACAGAAGAGACGGTCCCTCCTCCTCCAGCCCAAATCCTTCTCCCAGCAAATGTGGGATGTTTTAATCTGAAATCTCAGCCTTCTGCCCTGGCTGGCAAGTTCAGCTTCCTTTGCGCAGATGGGAATTGTATAGGCTCACTCAGTCATGGAGCTGCTTCAGCTTGGTTTTCCTTTCTCCACCCTTCCAGCTCACTCGCTCATCCTTTTCTATTGTTTTGCTTTATATTCTAAGTTTTAAAGAAAGTGCAGCTGTTTCTCACGTGTTCTGCAAGAGCCCCACCAAAAGATGCAGCATCCCTCCCCCACCCCCAGAAATGGAATGGAATGTCCGGTGGAGGGGGCTGTGTAGTGGGGAGGAATATCGAAAGACATGGAAACAAAGGCGAGGCAAAGCACGGGGAAGCTATGCCATGCCCAACAATAGAGGTTTTGTTCACTTCCCCAGTGCCCAAATCCTGAGACAATGACAAGGGACCGGCTGATCCATGCTGACATCCTGAGACAGATGCGATTCAGGGCACAAAGAGAATTATTAACCTGTTTTGCACACTGCCTGGCAGGTGGGAAGGGCGAGTGTGTCTGGTGCTGAGGCCTGTTACAGTAATTGGATCCAACCTTCCTTGGTTCCAAAGGAGCAGAGATGTCCGTCTTGGCAGCAGAGCCTGCAATGAAAGATGCCAATTCGCCCCTTCTCCCTGGAGTTCCTGGCCCACAGCCCTGAGATGCTAGCTCGCTTGCTTCCTCTTTTTCTTGCAGGCCTTTGGCATAGCCCTTAGTCCTAGACCTCTGGGTGAAGCCAAATATGCACACCAGGAGGGAATTGGTATTGTGTCCCTCGTCTTCAATTCTACATTGAAAGCCTCTTGAAACAAAGAGCTGATTCCCCATACAGTACTTATTAATGAGCCTCACAAATTGAACCAAGTCATGCAAACATTTCGTGGGAACATATGAAGCTCCCTCCTCTGGGTAAGAAACATTGTTAGCACATCATAGCAGAGCAGGCCATGGATCAGAAGAGAGCTGGCAAGCTCATGATGTCCAAACTCCTGCTGCCATGTTTGCCTGCCAGCCTCTAAAAATAGTTTCCACTGGACAGCAGAAGAGTATATGAATCGGCCTTTTCCCAAGGAAGTGTTGAGGGAAGTGGTCTCTCCCACCCCACCCCCAACAGCCTTGTTCCAGTCCTTGCAGAACTGGGGTTGAAATGTTTCCTGCTGACATTTTAAATTAAATTCCACTGCCTGGCTTTCACCGGTCCTGGAAGATGAGGACAGAAGACAACACAATCTGCTATTATGTGACTCCCCAAGATCTGGCCTTTTAAAGATTTGGCACAGCACTTAACAAATCTGTCGCCCAGGAGGAGTTCTCAAGGCGTAATGGGCAGACAGAGGATGAGGAAGACCAGAGTTTGAATCCCTGCTGCTGGGCCAGGAAGCCTGTGGGGTGACCTTTGGCCACTCTCTCTTTTTCTCTGCCTCTTCCAGCTCATCTCAAAAGATAGTTCTGGAAACAGGACTAGAATGGACATCCATAAGTGTTGGAACAAAGCTGAAATGTCATGCTGACCCATAGGGAGAGAGAACAGTCACCAGTTCCACCAGAAGATGGAAAGAATCCACAGAAGTGGTTCCAATTCTTATTCTGAGCCTAGAATGATGGTTGAAAGGACCCAGCAGGGAGAAACCAAATCATATTCACTGTTTGGGAGTTCAAGGCAACTCCTGAAATGACAATCCTGCAGAAGCTGCCCAGGGAGAAGAAGAAGAGGAATTTCAGGAGAGAAATGAGCGGCAAAGGGATGGGTTCAACCAGCAGAAGACCCCTCCCCAAGTTCTACCAGAAGCCCGAAACAAGCCAAGCAGCATGGAACAGCTAGGGTGCATCGATTACCCATGAAAATCGGAAGTGAAGTGTTGTCAAATTGTAAAAGTATCTAAGAACAAAAGGACATGGTGGCAGCAAAGTCGAGGTCCATGTTAGCCAACATCAACTTCCAGGATTGGACAGTGATTTCAGGGGGGGACCCAGGCCAGGACATGGAGGACCTCCCCCTGTCCTGACCCAAGCAGATGGGGAGTAGGCTAAGGACCAAGCCCAGCACATTCCGCTGGTCATCCTGAGGCAATCCTCCTTTCCCCTTCTTGAGATGCTCCCTTGGACACTCCAGGAGGATCAGCTGCATCAGACTCCTGCCCTAGGGTGTCATCCAACAGGAGACGGAGGGAGGATGAAAGGCTGCTCAAATTCCTTCTTAGTGGGCTCAGGTGGCTGATGTGGCTTTCTGCCAGGCAGGGGTAGTCTATCTTACTCTTCTGTCCACTCTGGACTGCTTAATTTGAAGCTAAGGAGCTAAGGTCAGTCCCCAGGCCCCTCTGGACTGTTCAGGATAATCCCAGGCTCTGGATGGTCCAGCATGGGTTTCACCCACACCCCTTGGATAGATCTTGAAGGCGATGTGGTTAGTGGTTGTCCAGTCTTGGAGAAAGAGCTCCACAAGTTCCTCCGCACTTGCCTTTGGCGTCTCTGGTCCCCTTCTCCCTGCCAGTTTCCCTCCCTGTCCCCTGTTCCTCAGTGGGAAGGGGAACTAGTGCCTGCACTCCTCTCCCAGTCATCTCCATCATGTCCCTCCCCCACTGGACAGCCGGTGCCCCGAGTGGAGATTTGGAGGGGGAAACCACCCCAAAGAAAGCCGCGGGGCTCTTGGGGAGAGAACAGGACCACACTTTCAATCCATGCCCTGCGAAAAAGAGGCCGGGTCACCCTCTCTCGCTTCTTCCTGGGCCAGGATCTTCTCCGACAGACTCCCTGCTCTGAAGTGAAGGCAAATTGGGCGGCTCCCACAGCCGAAGCGCCGCGCCAGGCGGAGCGTTGCCAGCGACGGCCGAGAGCAAAAGCGGGAGGGCCGGTGCTGGACAGGCGCGTCGGGCAAAGGGAGCCACGACGGCAAGGCGCGCCGATTGCGCGACCCTAGACGCAGAAGGGCCGGCCGGGTGGCGACTCCTCCGGTCGCGGGAGGGAGACGGGAGGGCCGGGGCGGGGAGCGTCGCAAAGGCAGATTGCCGTGGCTGCCCCAGGCAGAGCCAAGGGACGCCCGCCGGGCACCTCGCAGGTGGCCGCGCCCCCTTCCTCCACCTCGGGCTGCCGAACCGGCTGGTCTTCAGGGCAAGCAGGCGAGCCGGCGCGCTGCCTGGAGTGGCCGGGCAGGAGTAAGCCAGAAGGGCGGTGGCGGGCGAGGGGCCAAAGAGGAAACGGCGGCAGTGATTCACGCGGGCTCCACGATTGAGTCACCGTCATGAGGAGGAGGCTCGGCGGCCAGGGATCCTGGGACGGAATAGGCGAAGGCGCCTGGTCGCCAGTCTCTGGGTCAACTGCTCTGCCTTGAGGCTCCGCGGCAGCCTCTGCCCATGTGCAGAGCGCCCGCGACCAGCTCCGGCGCCGCCAATTGGAACCACCTCTCCTCTACCCCCTTCCGCGGAGCCTGGGAGGGCGCGCACGCTTTTCCCGGCTGCTACCCTGGGCTGGGGGCGCCGCCGGACTTACCCGCGGCAGAGCGATGGCTGGGAGCGCAGAAGGATACGGGCACCTCCGGCACCGCCGGCCTAGCGGGCGAAGGGCGTCCTGGCTTCGCCTGCCGCACGGGACTGGACGGGCGACCCTCGAGCTGGGCGTCGCGGCTGCCCGGGCGGAGGGCGGGAGGACAGCTTCGGCTCTCTCCCAGTCTCTTCTCCCGCTCACCCCACCCTTCCTCCTCCTCCTCCTCCTCCTCCCTGCCGAGTGATGTCAGCGGGAGAGGCTGAGCTAGAGGGGGGGAGAGCTGGCGACTGGGTGGCTTTTTGTGCCGAACGCCTGGCTCCGGATCACCTCTGAGAGAGTAGGAAGCCGAGAGCGAGCGAGCCAGCCAGCCAGCCAGCCAGCCAGCCAGCGGCAGAGGGAGCAGGAGAGAGGGCGCGCGTTCACACGTGACGCCGAGGAGGTGGAGGAAGAGGAGGCAAAAGAAAAGAGAGCGGTCGGCTGAGGGACGTCCAGTTTGGCCGACGAGAAGGAATTCGGCTGCTCTTTCCCGCCACTTCCCCTTCTTGTGCTCCTGTGAAATGTCGGTAGTCCTTCCTCCTGTGCCCTCCGCTAGTCCACCTTGAGGAACGTCGGTGCGGAAGGAGCCTCTGAAGTCCATTTCCAAGTGGCTCTCAGCTCAGAACTGCCCAAGTCTGCTGGCTGAGGCATCCCAAATTTCAGACAAATCTCAAAAACGGCACTGCTGATATTAGGCGGTGTGTCAATGGGCATTCCTAAAAATGTTTGTGGGATATTGAGGGGAAGAAGCAAAGTGCACAGAGGAGAGTTCTGAGATCTAAGTCCTTTTTTCGTTGTGGGGAAGCCTCCTTGGACTTCTTGTCTCTGTAAATTGAGGAGGATTGTTCCCTTCCCACAGCTTCTGGGAAACACTTTCTGCCTCTTTTCTGCTCTGCTAGGAATGGAACAAAGAGGGCAACAAAGCCCAGATTCTTGGATGGGGCAATTCGGGGGGCCAGCAGGAACACTGAAGCAACCCCAGGCTTACAACCTGCATCAAGGCCAGGGAAGACTGGGAGCTCTGCCAGCTCCACAAGCCTTTCCTGGCATCTTCTTGACATAGCATGCTGTGTAGCCTCTACTTCTTTCCTAGTTGTTCATTCACAAAGCCAGAAAATGGGCTAGCTCTGAATCAGGCTTTGTACAAACGCCACCGCATGACTACAACTGGAGGGATCTCTGGTAACTCAAGTGTAGAAGTTCTCCTTTTACACTTGAGTTCAACCACTCCATTTGAGTTTGGTAGCCACAAGGAAAGAAAGACAAATTGGGTTCACAATAGCGTTGTTGTTCACTGCATAGAAATTGTAGAAATTAATTAGTATTTGTGAATGGGAAACTAGGGAGGCTTAGTCCATGACAGAGATTTTGGGGTACGAATTGGGGAGATGGTGGGCACTCCAAGGCAACTGAATCCCAAAGTCAGGAGCAGCTGCTGTTGGCTTTGTTGCCTGCCTTTGGCCTCTATCCCCCACCTCATCCTGCCCCAAAGGTCCCCTCTACCTCAAAGCTCACAGCAAGTTTAGCCAGAAGACTCCAAGCACCTTCTCTGCCTCCTTCCCATGATAGGGATAGATTTCTCAGTTGTTCATATCTCACCATCACCCACAAAGCAGTCGTACAAAAAGCTTTTACAAGAGTTGATATTAATAGACTAACAATGCTCTTCATGTATTTTTGATGCATGGTGGGGGGGAGGGGAGCAGGGAAGAAAAAGCTGGTGGCATTGAAATACAAAATGACTTTTTCACTTGGCCAAAGGATTGTCTTGGGTAGCTCTGCCTACCGCCCACTGTGACTCCTTTATGGGGCCAAGAAAGTTTTCCTCCAGAGGGACAAGAATGGTACTGGGCAGGGGCGGGAGTGGCTGCTATTCAGAAGGCAGAAAATGAGGTTTCCCTGGACCAGTTAAATCTGACATTTCCAACCAATGGAAAAGCAGCTGCTTGTCAAATGCCTTCAAGGCCCCCCACCCTAATTCAGCACTCTGCTTCTACTACAAAAGCCATGGAGGTTTAATTAGAGGCCGCTAGAATGATGGATTTCCCTAATGCTGGCTGTCCTGTTTCTCTGGGGCAAATTCCTCCACTTCTATCTTTCTTCTGCTTCTCTCTCTTGGCCTCCTGTCTCTCTTTTGCAAAGTGGGAATAACCACAGCAGTGTTCCTCAAAGGGGCAGCTGAGGCCAGTCCGGGAATGATTGCAGAGCCAGCAGGTTTCTAAGTGCTGCAGGAATGATGGATGGACAGAGCGTTTTTCCATTGCTAGAGATGCAAACTTGGACAGAAGGCTGAATATTCTTTTTGATTAGCATTTATTATTCATAGAGACCCATCAAGAAGCACAAATAGTACTCAAAGGGAGGAGGGCACTGAGGTTGGCATTGAATTGGTTGCCCTTACCTATTTGGGCTGCCGCTGGCAGTGGATGGATCCTGTGGGAACTACGTGGCCTTTCTGTGTTTTCTGGAGGGAGAACCAGGGCCTGTTGGCATCCTAGGGCTGGTAGCCAAGAGGCCAAGAATGCAGGAAGCCTTCAAGGAGAGAAGGCCAGCACAGGACTCCAGCTCCCATCCTCTCCAGGCAGAAAGGCCAGATATTGGCGCAGATGGGTTGACTGCCTGTCCCTGAGAGCCGGTGGTCAGTGGCCCAAGGGGAGGGTTAGGACTAGAGAGAGCCATGGAAGCTCCTTGAGGGTGATTAGCCCACCTTGCATGGATAAAAAACATGCATGTATCTAATGAACATGAGAATGGGTCCTTGTGGTGGGGTTAGGAGGAATCAGCGCCTTAACCCCCACAGTGAAGTGGAGAGGAAGTGAACCAAGAATGGTCTTGCTCAAGATCTTAAAAGAGGGGATCCAAAATGCCGGAATTGTATTTTCACCATTTAGTTGCAAAGCATGTCTGTAGAGCTCCCCTCTGGAATTAAGCAGCCCCCTCCCTGGGGAGGCATTTTTAATGAGTCTGGAATTTGGTCCAGCTCAGGGTGGAAGCCACATTTTGTAGATAGTGGAATAACACATTACTGGTGGCTGATGGCGTCTCTTGCTCTTCATGGATTTTGGGAGCAGCCAGGGACTTTCATCTTTGGGTGCCTCCAGTTGCTCTAAGGGAGGGGGAAGAGGAAGGGGACCTCCTGAGACTGCCTCTCCATCTGCTGGGGGGGGGACTTCTTCTGTGTGTGATTCCCTGGTGGGGTGGGAGGCATGGAGCATTGCCCCTTTTCCAGATGCATGGTTTCCTTAGCAACACAAGATGCAAAGGAGATGGGGGACAGGGTTTTTTAGGGGGAGGCTGAGTCAGGTTCCAAGCAATATCTTTCTCCCACCAAACACTAGGCTGATGCGACCATGAGGATGCAGACCCCAGCTCCGCTCTCTGTGACTGCAACCCGTTTTATTCACCAGCTGTTTCTGCTGCCCTCCCACCCTGGATGTAGAATATTCCAGAACTTCTAACCCCCAAACCTGCTTGCCAAAGAAGGGGCAGGAAAAGAGGGAAATACCTCACCAATCCCTTTTATTGTTCCATTTTTTAAATCACTTTTTGGTTTGATCTGTACAAAGGTGTGAAAAATATACAAATTGTACATTATGCCCCCCACCACCTGCTGAGCTGGCTCCCCCCAGTTCATTTAAAGAGAGAGGAAAAATGGAGACTGAATCTTTTTGCACCAAGCACAGAAGTTAATTTGCATCTCATTTTTATGGTTAGCACATATTTCGCTTCTTCACTTAATTTGGCAAAATGATTCAGAAGTTCTCTTCCTAAAAAACCCAGAAGTCACAAAGAGTTAAGTGGTAGATGGGTTCCTGGTATCTGTGAGAACAAAATCCCCTTGGGTCTGTCTGTGTGCGTAAAAGGAGAAAATCACTTGGGGAGGAATTCTGAATGGATGTCGAAAGTGCAGAGCACTTTTTCTGTTTCTGCTCTTTGCACACAGCCGAATATCTTTGTAAATCAAACCACTGCCCTCTAGCGATCTGGGTTTATGTACCTGAAGAGGCAAGCACATCGTTGCCAGAGGACCCTGGAGCAGGAGTGTTGGCATTGCGTCCCAAGACCCGCTCAGCATGAGCAGGGGGGATGGGGGGTGTTTGTGAAGGTGGTGGCTTTGTTGCATCTTTTTTGGGGGCCCCCAGAGAGGGGACACCTTTCTGATCTCCACTGATAAGGGTGGCCTTGCCTGTGAAGGAGTCCCTAAAATCCCCGAAGAGAAAGGCAAGGAGTGGGTGGCGAGTACCGAGCCCCGAGGCTGAGGTGCGTGATGGGAGATTCCTCCAGTGGGGTTGACCCTGCCGCGGGGGTGCTCTGCCACTCTGGGGCTACCATGGAGCAAGCCTTCCTGGGGCCTGGAAAGGACCAGCAGATCCCAGGAAGGTGGCATTCTCATGAGCGCCCCCCAGAATCCAGCAAATCAAACTGGAGGGCAGGAGGAGGGGGGCAGCCTTCAGAGGGTATCTGGAGAGACCCCATCACGGGCAGGCCGAGGCCTCCAAGGGTCTATGCATGGAGGGAGGCAGGTCAGGCTGTGGTGAGGTCCTGGGTGCAAATAAGGTCAATATAAAAATGTTTTCTTGCTAGGGTCTGATGGCCCGAGACATTTTCATGCAGGCTGAGGGCACCGCTCTTGGGGTCAGCTGTGTGTTGTGATGGGACAAGACGGAGACCCCGGTGGGGCCTGCCTTGCACAAAAAGCGGGAAGGGCCAGCCGCTAGTTGTCATCATCATCATCATCATCATCATCGTCATCGTCATCATCATCATCATCTTCAGTATTAATTTCTCCTTCCAGCACATCCTCAATCCAGTCTTCCAGCTCTTCCACGGAAGGCAGGTCCTCCTCGTCATCCATGTCCAGCCACACACTGTCAGCCTGGAGGAGGACATCAGCAGCTGCTGCCAAACAGTCCACTCGGGCCAGGACGGAGGCCACCCGCCTCTGCCTCCCGCCCAGCCCAGCGTCAAGTCCCTGAGGCCCTCTCCTCACATTCGTCACCGCCCTGCCCCTCATGCCTCCACCCGATGGCCCTTTGCCATGCAACTGCATCAGGAAAGCCCGTGAATCGGGCAGCCTGCCTAAACCCAGGTGACCCTCTCCAGGCCCTTTGGAAAGGCCCTTGGACCCCTGCCTCCCAGGCCGCGCTCGGTAGGTGTGACCTGCCTGGAACCAAAGGGGCAGCAGCGCGCATTTGACTGTACTCACGTCCGTCACGTTGACAATGCCAATCTGAGGCCGGGAGAGGTCGATGTCAAAAGTCTTCTCCCAGTATGGGATCAGCTATGATGGAGAAAGGAGAGAGGTGTAAGCTGGGAGAGGCAGCCTCTCTGGTTTGGTTGGGGGGGCGTGAAGTGGGAACGAAGCACTATTTGAACCATGGAGCAAAAAGAGCACCTGCCTCTTCTAACTTAAGGCAGAACATGGGTTATACCGACATTGCCTCCCCATAAATCCTTCTCCTTTGGGGCTTTGGTCATATTCAGGTGTTTCCCACCCCTCAGAGGCTAACTTGAGCTGTTAAAGGACCACAGAGGAGCATTGGGGGGCCCAGGGCTTCTCCTGGGGACTGTACACAACATGCTGGCTTTTCTTTCACATATCACATTGTGACCTTTCCTGACCTTGTCCTCCAGCCAGCACCCACCGCCTCTTTCCTAAGAGTTGCCCCCTCAAATGCCAGCCTTTACATACACCCTGAGGCTCCCCCCATGAGACTCAGCAGCCTTTCTACAGGGACAGTTAAAGTGATGCCCCCCTGGAGCAACCCAGACTTTGCAGGGCAGGGAAAAGGAATGGTGAGGTCCAAGGGGGGAAAGATGCCTCTAAAAGCCCCCCTCTCCCTACTCTCTCCCAAAGAGCACAGTGAACTCTTCACCAGTGGAAATTCCTCAGGATCAATCCAGATGATACTGAGGTCAGGGTTGTCCGTATTGTCTTGAGCAACTTCTTTCAGGATTTCCAGGAACTCATAACCATCTGCAGTAGAGAGGGAGAGAGAGAAGGGGGAGTGAGGGGCTGCCTTTGGCTGTGTCAGCCTTTTTGCCTGAAGTCCCTGAAGGAAGCCCCCAGAGAAGCAAAGACCTCATTTTCCATGGGAACAGTTCAGGCCCACGAAAGCCTTTGGTGGACTTGAACCGGCAGCCAAGAAACATCTTCAGGGGGGCATGGTTCTTGACTGTGCAAATGAGGTAAAGGTGACCTGGGTGCCATTTGGCTTTGTGAGGTCCTGAACATGTGTTTCACCCATTGGCATGAACCTGGTTTATAGCTGGTGACTGACAAGGGATTTGGGAGTCAGTGCAGACCACCCGCCCTGATCTAGGGCGACTTACCAGGGTCATCCTCCTCTGCAAAAGCCACAATGTGAATGCCGTCAATATCGTCCTCCTAAACAGGGAGGAGAAAGGCAGATTTACACTTGGTGACTTTATTGCACTCATTGCTTTGCACTGCTATTTATTATTGGGAGGTAAAGAATGAGAACAACAGTCAACTGCTCAGGATCCTGCATTCAGACGCCAGTGCAATGGCATAGCATCCAGAAGCTGCAACCCAGCAGGCACATTTTCCTAGCCAAGGGAGCCTGTAAGGGCCAGTGTGTCTGCAAGGGGACTTGGTCTGCAAAGAGTCCTCTTTGGACTCAACTGTGGAGTCGCTCTGATGCCTACACCAGGACTGGCCTTCCACTCCTGCAAGGTAAATTCTCTGAACAGGAGCTGGGCTGGAGCAAAGACAAAGGTTCTGCTGAGACTATCCAGGGCTTCCCATGACTTGAAATGCTCAGAAGTGAGCAGTGCTTTGGCCAGGTGTGCATGGGGGTTTTTCTGCTGGTTTTCTGGCTGCTGCAGAGAAGCCGGCCAGTTGCACCCTTATAGGAGATCCTGCTCAGCACTGGTAGTTAAGGGAGCCTTTCCACAGAGAGGTCTTTTGCAGGGTTCAGAAGGAAGGAGTTGATCCCTCTGGACAGATAAAGGTAAATCAGGGGAGATTTTTATAATTGATAATTTTATTTATAATTTATTATCTGGCCAGCACAAAGTATCTGTTTTCACCAGAAATGCTGGCTTTGTGTTGTTTCTTTATTATTCTTGGGAAGTTGATATGGGCTTCCAAAGTATCGAGGGAAGGAGGGCAGATTCTGAGTTTGGGGTTCCACTTTCTGCTCAGCTGTGAAGCTTCCACAGGTAGAGGGAGCTTGGGAAAGCCAGCGGCCGCCCAGACCTTATTCTCTTTGCCTTAGGTTGGGAATGGCCCCCTTTCCATCCACCCCCTTTCATTGTCCTGGACATTCACTCTGCACTGTGCCTGACCCTGGTTCCATGAATCTTTCCTTCCATTCATGTGCAAAAGTCAGTAGGGCAGAGCCAAGGAAGCAGGCAGGCAGCACCAACTGTCAGCTCAGCTCAGCTCAGCTCAGCTGAGAGAAAGGACCATGTCTGCTTCCTCCTCTCCTTCCTTCGTCAAAGATCTTTGTACTGAAAACAAAGGCTGATGGTCAGCTCCCTCTTTGCGCCCTGTTTCAATTTGCACTGGATCTCTGACTTAATAAACTAACATTTGGGACTGGAATGGAGAGGAGAAAACTTCCAAGTAAGCAAGCCACCAGCAGTCTATCATGACCTCGAGAGACCCACTGACAAAAGGCTGCAAGAAAGTCAGTCTTGAAGCAGTTGTGCCCAGATCAGGGGCATCCTAGTGTGCAGCTGAGAAAGTTGTTGTCCTTTTTTCTTTTGGGATTATCTGATTAGTGCTTTTCTCATCATTTTTGCTTAATAAGAGAACAGCCTTATGTTGACTGGCTGCCCTTTCAGAAGGGTCTTGTCACAGGAAAGGGCCCTGCTGGTGACTTCCTGCTTTCTCCTGCCTGGGAACTCACTGGGAATGGAGAGGGGCTCTCCCTGCAGGGCCTCCTCCCTCCACCCTTTCCCAGGCCTGTGAACATACCCAAGTTTCATACATGCTGTCTGGGTGCAGTTTTCTTAGCGTTGGCCTGCAAGAGATGGTTGGAGAGTAAAAGATCACATTAAAGGTAGGAAATGCAGCAGAGATGAGAAAGATCTTTTCAGGCAGGGTAAGGCAGGTAAACACTCCCACAAGTGGAGACCATTTTCTTAGCAGCAGAGAAAGGCTCTTTGGCTTCCCTGCACAAGACTTCCTAGGGGTCCTACACCTGAATATAACCAGCCCTGACCCTACCTAGCTACTAGCTAGTTTTCCAAATAGCTAGGTGCTCCCTGTATAAAGGCACTCATGCTATCATTATGAAACCCTTAATTATAGCTAGGCCTTTGGCACAGCCAGCTTGTAGCAGACCAAAGGCCCCTTTGGCTCTGCTGAATTCACGTGCTGTGAGCATTAGAGTCAGCCACAAAGAGCACTTCTCTCCAAGGAGAAGTCTAAGGGGTGGCCCCACATCCATTATCTTCAGGAATTTTTGAGCAGCTGGGGCAGGCTCAGGGATCCTGATCCCTGTATGCCCACTTTCAAGGGTCTCACTTAATGGCCTTGAGGAGCTGGTGGGTGCCAGCTGTCAGGAGACCCTCGAGTTAAGAATGGGAGGAGAAGGAGCATCCATCTGAGGGTAAAAAGCAGGAGGCTTGGAAGCACCATCTTCCTTGGTTTTGTCAGGTTAATGATCAGGAGGGTGTCCATTCTGGGCCAGGGGGATGCATTGATCTCCTTATGAAGTTAAGTCATCTGAGAGGTGCTCTTGTCCCCAAGAGCAGGGCACACTGGGGCACACTGGGGCTAATGCTAGCCACAATGCAAGGCCACCAGGCACTAGGAAGGAGAGCTGACTGCCCATTGGGGCCAATGTATGTTGTTTCCATGGCAACTGGAAGACGAAGAAGGCATTAATGCTGCTGCTTGGACAATGGCTGCCATGGAAACTGAGGACTGTCTCCCCATTGTGCCAGGCACAGCAAGTCGCTTTGAAGATCCCCTGCTGGAGGGAGGCAGCAGAGGGGCAGCGAGGCTTCACCTCTTGTGCTCTTCTAAGAACTGGACAATTTCTTCCTCGCTGTTTGGCTTGTCTGGGATAGTGACCGGCTTCTCCATAAAGGGCTCATAGTAGTCGATCTCATTCAGCTTCAGAGACAGCTTTTTTGCAACCTGAAAAGACAGAGGAGAAGCTAGACAAGCAGATCTTCCTGGAATGGGGGAGGGTTTGACAGATGCCTCCTGTTCCCCCCTCCAGCAATCCCTGAAAATGCATGATCCTAAATCAGTGTTTCTTAACATTAGCCACTCTAAGATGGGTGAACTTAGCACTCTAAGATGGGAAGTCTACCCATCTTAAAGTTGCTATGGTTGAGAATCACTGGATTCCCTCTTTGCCATTCGAGGAAAACCATGGGTGGTGTGTGTGTGTGTCCTGGACAAGGTCGACACCCAATATTTCCCTCCTGCTTGCTGTTCTCTCTCCAACTTTTGGTGGACCCTCTTCCCAGTCCTGGGGTACCTTGCTGTCAAAAGTTGCAAAGAAAGGGATGTAAGGGTGGAATTCTTCAGCAGCATCTTCAAAGGCCTTGAAGTCTGGAAAAGAAGGCAGGGTTAGGGTTAATCTTGGATTTTTCTACCTGGGTGCTCTGGACTGCATTTTCCTTGGGATCCCCTTCCTCCAACAATCTACTTACGCTCAGAGTCCTCATTCTTGAAGTAGCCAATGAGTTTTGGCTCATCCTCTATCCTTTCAAAGGCTTCGAGCTCGTTTTCCCCATCAATAAATTCCACAGGATCTTCCAGGACCTGCAAGAAAGAGTGAGGGTCAGTCCTTGGCATGGCTGGCTGAGGGAATTCTGGGAGGTGAAGTCCACATATCTTAAAGTTGTTGAGCTTGAAAAACGCTGGTCTGGAGGATGGCCGTCAGCACCCTGGACAGGGACCGGAGGCAGGTTCTTCTGGCCCTCATTAGTCCCAGGCAGTTCAGAACCAAGTGGGAGCAGCAGAAGGAGTTACTCCCCAGCCACCCCCTTCCAGGGTGCTGCAGGAGCCCCTCCTTGGGTGATACAACTCAAAATGGGAAGACCACCCTCAGTCTGACATCAGCCATGCTTCCCTCTGGCCTAGAAAAAATTTGAGATGAAAATGAGCCATGGCTGAAAGCAGCAAGATCTGAGTTGGTTCAGCTGCAGAACTTGGAAGAGCTGGTCTTCAGGTCAAGGGTGGGGGGGATGAGCATAAGAAGGCCCTTGAGAGGTGGGAGTGTGCTCAAGGACCACCAGCAGTGTGGGGCTAGAAAGAGAGTCCTCTTTGGTTCTCCTGCCTTTACATTAGGAGGCTTTACCACCTGTAGAAGAGAGCCAGGTGGCTGCAGGGGCTAGGAAGATAGTCAAGTGGCTACTTACATCAAGGAGAAACTCCACCAAGGTGTCAGCTGAAAATTCCCCATCATATTCAATGACTTCATCTTCCTTAAATACATAGACACTGTCTTCTTCAACCAGACCTTCAGGAGAGTCAAAAAGAGAAGTGAGGGCACCCAGAAGTGGTATTTTGGTCTTTGAACATGTATAGGTGACAATCGTATTTTGAGGAAAGGGGCACACCATTCCAGGGGAGACCTCGCAAAGGATAGGGTCACTTGCTTTCCATCTGGTCCTTTTCTTTCTTGGAAGAGGGGCTCAAATGGCCAATTCAGCCCTGAGACCAAATCATTTAGACTGTAAACTTCAGGAGGCATAGAATTCCTTGTTTAGGGGAATTCCAAACTCTCCCTAGAAGGAGACGGGCATTGCATAAACCCAGAGCCTGATATTTTC
>JANHZU010009499.1:0-15523 GCA_032468055.1 Acrochordus granulatus | reverse complement strand
TGCTCTTTGGAGGGACAGATACTGAAGTTGAAGCTCAAGTACTTTGGCCACATAATGCGCAGGGAGGACTCATTGGAAGAGACTGTGATGCTGGGAAGGATTGAAGGGAAGAGGAGAAGGGGACGGCAGAGAGTGAGATAGATAGATAGCATAGTCAGTGTGATGGGTGTGAGCTTGGGAGGACTCCGGGAGGCAGTACAAGACAGGGGGGCCTGACGTAATACAGTCCATGGGGTCGCGAAGAGTCGGACACGACTGCGCGACTGAACAACAACAACAACAACAACTGACAAACCAGACAAATCTGTTTCTAGGCCATCTTGGGTAAAGCTGTCTCTGTCTCCTGGATTACCCACCAGTATCATATGGAAAAGTACTACCCCATCACAAACTGAAATGGAAAGTCCTGAGAACTGGGAAGCCCAAATATCCAAAACCATTTGCTCTGGTCAAGATTGTGCCTGAGACTGTCCCTCCCCTTCCAGATCCAAACCACCTCCAAACACTGAGGCAGGGCATTGACAATATCACTTGGATGTACCTAAAGACGTATAATTGGATATCATTGACTGATCATACTGAACCCTAAAATGACAGATGATCTCATCCAGCAATATGATGGAGATGTGGATGCACGGAAGGGGAAAACTTTCAACCTGAGACATCCCACAAATGAGGAGCTGTGGTTATGACCTCTCTCCTCCATTAACACCCACTGGAACCAACCAAACAAGAAGAATCTCCATAATATGATGCCCTCCATTCTCAACTGGACCATGATTGATGTTACTATAAGCTGCTGAGAGATCATGGAGCCCATTACACCACCTTTAACCCAGTTATGACAAATGTTATTAACAATCACTCTCCAAATTGTCTATGTATATTCTCATTAATGTAGGTCATGATTAGTAGCAAAATTGCATAAAGGTTTGCATAAAACACAAAACTTTCTCAAAAAGGCAACTAGACTTTTATTATTTGATATAACTGGAAAACGTTTTGTCTCCTGTCCAGGAGATTTCTCAATTCCATGTGGAAAGGAAAGAGGTGGCAAGTATATATACATTTCTCAAAAGTCAGGATGCAGGACACCAATCAGAGAAAGTTCTCACATAACAAACTAAGCAATAAAGATTTAGAGAACAGTTTAAGGATCAGCACAACAATACATCAGAGGAAGCTGAAAGGTCTCCAAATTGTGATGTTACCTCACTCTAGAGAGCAAATTCCACCTTTCATACAGAAGTGCAATGCTCTTCTACACAATACTAATTTTCAGTATAAATAATTTCACCTTGTCCTTCAAAAATGCCCACATGGAGAATGCTTTTAAGTGCAAGGTCATCCTTCCTCCTCCTCCTCCATTATTTATTTATTGATTTATTTAAACTATTTCAGCCTGTTTTCTATCCCAAGAATCTTAATGGATCAAAGTTTCTTTACAAATAAGTCACAGGAAGAAATATTATAATACAAGTGGATAAAAGCATAAAACCTCTTAACTGGATATTCTATGAAAAGGGCTGATCCAGTATAACACTTCTCATTCTCTTGGAACATGTGTCATTTTTTTCCAAACCTATTGGAGGAAGTTGGAAAAAAGACACACACATTCCAATTCTGAAGCTTCTGTAAAAGTAAAGATACTGCTAAATGTAGCAATTCCTCTTAAATTTTTGAAAGACTGAGCATTAGGAAATATTTTGTATCAACTTCTCTCAGGATTTGAGGAATCTTACAGATGACAAGATTTTGCAAGATTTTGCATTATTGCAAAAATGCACTATTCCCAGCTTAATGAGCCAAAATAAATTGTAGTTAACTGTTCAACAGAATCTACTGTACTTCCAATTTAAAACAAATCTTGAATTTAAATAAATAAGACTATACACATTGCAAAACCACATGTAGAATGACACTTTTCTGACAAGGATTATATCCTGCATATGCACAAACCAAACCTGGAATAATGAGTTCTATAAATTAGTCAAATTTCCATAATTAATTCTAACTTATTTTGGCAGGGCTTAGGAGAAGCAAAATCAGACCATTATGAAGCAACAAACTAAATAAATTCTAAAAAGGTACTTGATTCTCTGGCTGAGGTCTGTGTCTATAAAGGGCCTAAGCAGAGTCCAACACGTGCACACTTTTCAAGCCCCTCCCCACCAGTTCCAACTTTAGCACTTTTTTTCAACAAAACTCCATTGTAACATCAGGCTTTTCCAGGAAATAGAAGGACATGGGGCTTCCATAAGTGTCAGGAGTTCACTGCAAGATTTCCAACAATTGAAATTGGGTAATTGGATAACAATTGGGTAATTGGATAACAAACATTACAACTTAAAGTCCCAATGTTACTTACTAATCACCCATTATTTCAATGAAGTACAACACTGTTAATTAATCAGCTTCCAAATGAGAAGTGCCTTTTGAAACTGATTGATGTTATAGATTTGACTTTTTATCTGCTTTAAACATGATTTTCCTAGCATTACAAGCCATAGAGAATTATTCTGTGAATCATTCCTATTTTAAGAGAGCCTCCCTTATATTCCAGATAATAACCATTTATCTCAAGATTTGAATTTCATTTTTTCTTAGTCACCATTAGATTCAGTAATAAGCAAATCTATTGATTCAAGTATAGGGTTTTTTGTTCTTCTGTAAAATAAGGTTTCAAAAATGTTTAAACTATATTTGAAGGAGGCTATACCATAGTCTTTCCAATGTTTCTTTAAAAGAAGGAAGAAAACCCTAAAATAAATCCTATTCTGTTCTGGAATAGTGATTCTGGCTAGTGATATTTAAGGATTCATGCTGGAGCTGTGGACACACAGAAGCCCATAAGAACTTCCTTCCAGAGGACACAAATGCAAACCCTGGAGCCATGGCAAATGGGCCTTAGGGCTACTTCCCACCACCATCCTTATTCTCATGCATTCCTAAGGGGAGAGGCCATTCAGGGAACAATAAAACAGGATCTCTCACCCTTTTCCCTTCCACCCACCCAAAGTTTTTGTAATTCAAAAGGTCATCAGCTGCCTTCATACACACAACCAACTAATAAGTCAGGCAGGAAACACCCCCCTCCCTGTTAAGTCGCCGTTTCGGTATTTGTTCGCTGGCCAAGGACATACAACAGCGCCCGGTTTCCTCGGGTCGCACCCAGGCAAGAAATGGGAAGTAGCTGAGGGGCGAAGATGATAAAGAAAAAAAAAATTTTTAGCCGAAGTATGGATCTTGCTAACGTTTTTCTTCAACACCTTAGACAACCAAGTACCCAGGCCACCTCTTTTTCTCCTTCCAGTGGCACACGCAGCTGTGTAAAGGGCACGTCCTGCTGGCTAGCGGACGGCTCGTTGTTCTCCGGGGGCGCTCGGAAAGCTCCGAAGCGGCGAACGGCAGGGCGCAAGCCGCTTCCTCCAGAAGACTCATCAAATGCCTCAATTAAGAATTAAGAAGCCGGTTCCAGCTTCCTTTCCTGCTCTTTTGCGGCTACGCGAGGCGCAGAGCAAAGACGGGACGGGGCGGACGGGGCATCCGAGCAAAGGAGTCTGCGGGGGTCTGCACGTGGCCCTCCTTTCCGACAGGGTCTGACAAGCTCCCGCGAGGGACTGAAGACGCCGCCTCTCTCCCGGCTTCGACAGCTTGTTCCCAAACGGCTGCGCTTGTCCCGAAGCCGCAAGCGGGGGGCGAACAGAGGAGCGCCAACGCAACAAGCGAAGGGCTTCGCCAATGAGAGCTCTCCCCCTCTCCCGACGGAAACGAAGAAGGGCGTGAGAGGGGAACGACATGCCGCGCACACGTGGTACCCCTCGAAAGGGAGGGACCAGGCCTCCTCCCTGCCCCCAGCCCCTGGCGGCACTCGCGGGCGAGTAGCCGCGTCCTTGGCCAGCGAACAAATACCGAAACGGCGACTTAATAGGCCCGGGTGGGGGAGGAGGCCCGACTCGAAGGACGGGCTCCGGGCTCCTCCAGCAGGCAAGGACTCGCACATCGGTCGGAATTAGAACCTGACCTCTTTCCGAGCGCCGGTCCTCGAAATCGGGAGCGGGGCTGTGGCGCGAGGTACCTACTTAGCGGCACCGTCCTGCCCGTGCCGTACCAGGGCTTCAGCCCCGAGGGCCCCGCACAGCCCAGCCGCCGCCTCGGCCCATGACCTGCCGAAGGCTCTGGCTCAAAGCGGCTCCAACGAAGGGGAGGGCGGTCTTTTGGGGCGGTATAGGTTCGCGCGCATCCCCCTACCTTTCAGCAAGAGGATATCGGTGCGCTCTGTGTCCTTGCGCAGCGCCCGCACCACCAGCGACACGGTGCTGTCCTCCCGCAGGGATTCGGCTCGCGAGCTCCGCTCGTCGTACACAACTACGGCCGAGTAGAGCCCCGAACGGAGCCGGGAGCGCACCTCGTCCTCCGCCGGCAAGATCTGCTCCAGGCTGACGGACCCTTTGGTCCGCCGTCGGACGATGGTGTTGCATCTCACGTTGAGCGCGCCGCGGATGTAGCCGGCGCTGTGAGCGAGGAAGGGCCTGCAGTCCAGGAGGAGACACTTCCCGCCTGCGGGAGCAGGGGAGGACCCGCTACTGGAGCCGGCGCCGCCGCCTGGGCTGTAGCTCCCACTGCTGCTGCAGTCTCCCCGGCGCAGGAGGTGTCGAAGCACGCTGCAGTCCATCTCCCGTAGTTCCCCCATGGCTGCCGACTCCGCGCAGGCTCCTTCTTGCCCCAGGGACGGCTACGGCCTTAGAACATCTGGCTTGCGCGCCGGCCGCTTCGGTCGTTAATAACGGGGCGGCTGCTACCGCTGCTGGTAGCGGCGACGCACCCCGCGCGCTCGCTCGGGCGCGGGGGAAGATTCCTTTTACTACCTCGCTCCGCCCCCCGCGCCCCCCCTTCTTCTCTCCGCGGCGTCCAGCCTCGTTCTCGCTTCTCCGGCCGTGAATGGGACGCAGCCGCGTCTGCCGACGTCACAATGGGAAAAATGCGGAGGAGCCTCGGCGCCTCTGCTCGCTTTCATTCATTTGGAAGCTGCGGTGGGGCGGGGTCTGGGCGCTCTGCCTCGGCGCGAGCGTCATTATGTTCGGCGGCTGCCGCCTGTAAGGGGAGAGGGAGGAGGGTCGCTGTGGCGGAAGAGGACCAGTTTATCCAGGACTAACCTGGCGTCCAACGACGCCGTGCGAGGTTTGTTGCTGCCTCCGACCCTACTCCTTTGTTTTGTTTCTTTTTCAGAGGGGAATTTTTGTCTCGGCCGTGAATCGGAGATGAGAAAAAGACTGTACGTGGGAAACCAACGCCACTCAACAGGCTTTGGATTAGAGTTTCGCATGTTGGTGTATGACCGTAATAAAAACTGGTTTGATCTGATTTTAATATTGCACAATTTTTCTAAAATAAAAGAAAATTATATAATTTTCCAGTCAGAATCAAGCAGGCCCATTAGGAACTATTTCACAGTGATCGACTGTAATATACCTATGATTTGCAGCCAATTCTCTTGCTTTCCCTTGGTCTTTTAGTCTCTTAGGTGCCAAGTTTGGTGATTAATTGAACCTGAGATTCAGTAATCTGACTTCTGCCTCTTAGATTTAGCTCACAGTTACTAATTTAACTGATTTTCCCCATAATCTTTCCAGATACCTTCATTTCAAATGCACAAGCAATCACAGAGTGGGCCTCTCATGACTCACATAATTCACAGTCAATACTGGGAGGAAAGGAGGGAGAAAAAAAGTGACCTTGTCATCTTGAACTGCCCATGGTTTCCTGTTGTATTTTTGATTTGTCATCTCTTTTTGTAGCAATATTTTATCATGAGTAGAACGATAGGGCATAATCAAAATAAGGGATCTCACCCATTAAAATCAGTGAGCCATAAACAAGAGCTGAGCTGGATCTTGTCCCAGATTGAGTTCAATAACCTAGAATTTTCAGGCTTCCTTCCATGTTTTGTTTTAATCTATCACAGTTGAAATTATATGATTTCTTCCATGCATGGGGTCCAGCGCAATATGATCACCTCTCCCTGCCCAAGGCCCTGACTTGAAACATGTCATTTTGAAATTAAATTCTAAAATACAGCTATCCAGCCATTTGATGGTCTTTCTGTTTCTACTCAAAAAATGTGGACCAAAACTAAAGTATTCCAAATCTTCCAAAGCAGCATAGAAAGGGCTCCTACTCCTTTGGCTAAATCTTTGTAGTAGTCAGCTCCAAGAATATAAGGATGCTTTCAACACCAGTTCTTGAATATCTCTCAGATGCTCCTCTGTCTGTGTGAGTGTGTGTGTCTTTCCTGAGGATATAACTTTAACTCTGTTGAGACAATTGAAAAGTTCATGTGGATGTGTAATGGTTGCATATTAGGAAATCATGTGGATTGCCAAAGCAATATGTTACTCTCTCTCTTATACAACATAAATAGTAATGACCTTGGGGATTTGTATTGCCATTTCAAAGAGAAGAGTTTCCATTCCACATCTAGTAATTATAATGTGTAAGGCACTCTGAGTAGTCTCTCAGAGAAAGTAAGAAAGGTGTGTGGGAAAAGAGGTGAACCTCTCTCTCAAATTAATTAAGTTGCCAATTTGAACTGATTTTCCTTTTTTAATGTGTCTGGTTAACTCAGTTATGAAACATGTACAATAACGGGATGTGCCTCCCTGTTACACTTGGGTCATCCAGTGAACAGTAAATCCCCTGGTTTTAAAAGGGGAATTAAATATGGATCTAATTGTCCTACTGAATTAAAGACCTGTTCCTTTGGCTAAATTAGTTTAATCCTTACCTGGCAATTTCTAGGTATGTTTAAAGAACAAAGACATTATAAATGATGAATGGCAGAGAGCATTGGTCTAGGGAAAACCCAGAATTCTTCTATACATCACTTCTTTATTTTTTAACCTTGCTCTTTCATTTCAGTCTGTTGTTTTCTGTATCTTCCAAAAATAATCATGCCCATGCCACTGAGATCCAGTAACATGCATTTCAGCATGCACAGTTTAACTACACAGATGAGTGCCTTCAGCTTGGTCCAGCTGGTTATACATCAACATTCCAAGTGTAGTGAGATAATTCTGCTCTTAATTCTCTGCATGTTTGGTTGGAAATAAATCCAACTGAATTAAATAATTCAGTATATGAAATCAATGTCTGGATCATATCCATTATCTGATACCTAAGATCCAATTTGTCAGTGTCTTTCCTAAAATGAGGTTCCTGGAACAGGATGCAGTATTCTAGGTGTGGTCTGAGCAGTGCAAAATATAAGGGAATGATCTGATTGTGTTTGGTGTTTTTTTTTTTGCAACTGCATCACACAGTTGGCTTATGTTCAACAAAGGATCCATCAGACCCTTTTTTCTATATACAGTACTTCCCTTTTCTCTGTCCCTGACTGATAGTAAGGGTCACTTTTTTTGGTGATACAACCAGAAAAAATGTATTCTGGCAGGTAGAGAGACCCGTAGACCTAAGAGCAAATCCTATTCTAAACAAAGGCTCATGATCCTCTGAACTACAGTCATTATCCATGCAGTCTGATCTGCTTTCATTTCTGGGATGGCCATGTGTTTTGACTTTGCCCTGTGTATATTTCCCAGCTCCCAGCAAGAGGGTCAATCTTTTTGAAAATCAAACACAAGTTTGAGCCACCATGCTAATCCAGGATGTCACACCAAGGGAGCAAAAAGGCTACTTTACTAAGTCATGGGAATGATGGTTCAATCTGACATTTTATAAAATATAAAGATACGTTTAGTGTTCACTAAGATTTTAAAGCTTTTTTTAAGAAATAAGGCCAGGCAAGAGGAACATTTGGTGTGTTTCAATAGATAAAATATATTTTAAAAATCTGTACCTTAATCACATGAATATTAGAATGTATGGACAATAAACTTCAGTTCCCTGGCCAATTTCTTTTTCCAATAGACTGACATCACTGTGCCATCACCTTGTGACTTTGTCCTTGTGCTGACTTATCCAGAGGGTGTTTTTTTTGGGTCAGGAAGAACCTTGCCTTGAGCAGTTTGTGCTGTCTCAAGCCAAATAAATAGCTTATCAACCATGACTGATCCCAACAAGCTAAGAGGATTGAGGCTGTTTGTGCTTAGATGAGAATCCCAGGACTGTAGGTTAGAATGGATAGCTGAAAAATCGTTACGGTTGCCAAGAAAACAACATGAAGTCAATTGAAGTCACCAAGAATGGGCTTGATTCAAAAGAGGCTTTGTAAACCTAGCAACAAGATAGTATATGATTAGATGTCAAACAAATAAACACAGGGAAATTAAATTCTCAATAAGATCCAGAAAAAAGGTAGCCCATTCTCCTTTAAACACTTGTCCAGGTATGTAATATCTCTATGAGAGAGAAGAGAAAAATACCTCCTCCAATTGTCAGTCATTCTGTAGACTTTGACTGACTGTATACAGAATTACAAATTCGAAGTGTGTGTGGGGGAAACCACTGCAAATTCACTGTCTCCTGCAACAGAACCATGGCATGATTGGGATTAAGAAACACCTAGCATTTTAGAGACATCAAAAATTCAGGTTCTGGTACACCTTGGCAAAGGATCAGCTTTGTGAAGTATATGTGATCTTATACAAACCCCAGTTTTGTCTGGTCTGCTGCTTTTTCTCATCTGCTTCAGCGTGATTTAATGGAGAATTCAGAATGGTATGTTATTTAATATGCCAACTGCACTAGCTGCTGCCTGTTCAAGTTTCAACTGTTTCTTAAGTATTTCCTAATGTGGCTGGAGATACTGCCATACATAGTTGGGTAATCTGGAGCTTTGGTGACCAAGAAGAAAAGGCATGAAGCATTAACCCATGAAAATGATGACTTGCTGAATACTAAAGGAACAACTCAGAACATCTGTTACCCTGCCAGACTATATATCACCAGTTCACACAAGATTTTTGAATTCTCACTTGAAACCTTACCAGTCTCGAGAGTTCAAGTGAGAATGACAAAATCTTGCTGGATATCACAGTCTGGTAAGATTTGGGCCAATTTACTTATATCTCAATTGACACTGTCTATAATTATGTGAATAATTAAAGTCTTCTCACCAATAGTCCCCAAGCTACACAAGAACCATTATATGCCAGCATGGTATTCTTTTTACAGTGGTGTGAAATGTTATAATTGCCACGAGAAATATTCTAGTAAAAATTCTGCAGCAGCCCTTGCATATATAGCATCTAATAATAAAACGTTGAAGTGCTACAAATTCTTGATTCTCACCAGAACATGTTTCAAGTGTCCTCTTAAAGATTCACCAGTCTGCAGCCTCTGAATTTGGGAACTGAATTTAAATTATTACTGCTCATTGATGGCCCTCCATGAATCTCAGTAATTCTATCCTCACATCAACTCATTCGTATTTTTAACTATCCACAAAAGCTCATGCTAATACATTCACTTTTAATCAATTCTCCACTAGAGAAGTTGGGTTGCTCTGGAACTCAGAAATACACATATGGATGTGTGTGTGACTTAAAGCTTCCATTTCGGAAATACTAACTGAATGCTTATTTCAGATGCATTGCATCATGAACTGGCCCAATATCATGAACTAGCATTCACAGATGATTTATTGTGTGTATACAACTTGGTACTAGAGGTGATCAATCTGAAATACATATGTTTACATATTCCTGAGTAACATTCCCATGACATCAGCAGAACTCATTTGTAAATTCTTCTAAAAGGATGTCAACCAGAGTTCATCTCTTGGGGCACAACAGTGACAGAAAATTTGAGAGAAGCCACTCCGACAGACTTCCAATTGTGTCTGGAATTTAGCTTAAGTCCCTCAAGTATTTCTATCCTCCCCCCATCAAAAAAAAACCCCCCACATAGCCAAAGAAAGGCTTTCAGAAGATTATCTGCCTTGCAAGGCTGTAAATGCCTGAAAAGCAACAGAAGCAGAAAATAAGTTGGTTCCTTTTTTCCCTTCTCCAGAGTCTGGCTGGCCATTACAATGATGGAAATGGTTTTTTATGTTGTCTGCAAAAGTGCTTGGGGTGAAGATCTAGGGGGAGTCTGAGCAATAGAAAGTGTTGAACTGACCTGCCCTACTGCTCCTTCCCTAAATAGTCTTCCTGAGTTTCTCAGTTCTTTATTTGCCCAAAGGGGAAGATTTCAAGTCCTGAAAAGCAATTCTTAAGTACCATTAATTTCCTTTGCTACAGACCTAAAGGACTGACTTTTATCCTGCAGCTGCCAAGAAGGAAATCAAGGAAGGAATCTAGGGGAAATGAACTGTTACTGGCCACAAAGTTATATGATGGAACTCAATAGATCTCTTGAAAAGCAGGAAGACACCATTGGTAACTGTCAACCTGACACATCATCAAGGACTCAGTGTTGCACATTGGCACTCTCAACCTCAGTTCATTTACTTGCATGCAGGCAGCCTTGATTTTAGTAGTATTTATTTCCAAGTCTTAGAAATGCAGGTTCAGTTTTATTGCCAAGGTATAAATCAAACCCTGGGTTTTAATTTTGGAACTCCTTTAAAATTGAGATCTATCTTCCTTTTCCCTTGATGCACATTTTGAATTGGATCTGAAATGATATTAGCATGCTTAGCAATGGATACCTGAAAGTCCTGATTAAGTAAAGCTTATTCTTAAAAATAGCATGAATCAGGATATTGTATCACAGTCTTGGCAAACTCTGATTTGAAAGGTGAAAGTAAGATTGGCTATCTAAAAGAGGCTGTTGTACCTTAAGACCAGATTCACATATCATTCTTGCCATGTTTTTTTTGGAGGGAGGAGAATTGCAATACCATACTGAATAAAATACTAGATTATAACACAAAATGTGTGCATATATTTACAGTAATAGGAAATATAGCAGAACCTATACAGCTACTTGGAAGTATATGTAAAAATGTGAAAATAAAGGTGTTCATCTGCACGTTTGGGAATCTGTTTGTCAAAGGAATACTCAGGGAGTGAAAACTGGTGTCGGCTTCCTTTGGACAGACCTAAGATTGCTGCTGTGAAATGGCCTCGAACGCTCTAGATCTTTGATCCAGGAGCACAAAATGGATTTTTAACACCTTGGCATTTTCTCACACAGGCAGATAAAGGGTCAGCTGATGAATATTCACAAGAATTGTGGATAGTTTCTTGTTCAGCTCATATGTCATGGAGTTCATGTAGGTCATCTGTACAGAGCAAAAAGCAAGGGTTGTAGGATATGGAAGGAAACAGTTTTACAGTTCCTTATATCACAGAAAGACAACCAGAATTGGTTTTATTCTGATATTATATTATCTTGTTTCCCTCCAGGAATTTCACAAGACAGACCAGATTCTACTGGCTTCCTCTGGAAAGCAGCCTGTTTCCACCTTATTTTTATACCATTGAAATTACATAAGGAAATACAGAATTTCTACAAAAGATTGTTGCGATGGTACTTACAGTGGCCATACACCCTTTATTATAATGGATAGACCTTTATTTCAGAAAGTTTTAGATTTATTTTTCAAGAACTTACTTTTGTTTTTTATTTTGGTTATTCAACTTTTACCATACAAATGGTATGTAACACTTGCACAGTCTTTCCCATTAATGTGAAACATATGGAAATTGAATTGTCTTTTTAAAATAAATTTACATACACTGTTTGACTTTTGATATTTTTATTAGAATTAGTGTTTTTGTAAAGTTTTTCTTTTCTCTTTAATTTTCTCTCAAATTTCTCTTGGATTTTCCTTTATAAAGCATAAACATAAACAATTAAATTATCTGTATCTTTATGAACCTCTTTCACTCCTTTTTCAAGTTTATCCTTCATTTTTCCAAGAAAATATGGTGACCGTACTGATACTGCTTGAATGTTCCCCAGCTCAGGATAAAGGGAGGCAGGGCATTTAAACTCAATTCTTGCTATTGCTATTATTTTGAGAACAATTACACTAATAATATAAAGTTTTGAAATGCAGACATAGCCTGAAACAAACACAAGCACATCTTCAAGCACAACAGAAAGGGAAAAGAGAGGACAAAGATGTAAGTAGAGGGACTTTGCAAACATCAAGCAAAGAGGTGACCTGTTAATAAATATTTAAACTTCAGGGAAAATGAAGCTGATCGTCCCTTTCAGGATATCTTCCTGCATGAAAAAATCTTCTGCAAATTCCTTGGTCTTCTGGCTAGATTTGGGGCCAGACTGACCTTCTCTGTTAAGAGATTTTTACTCACAAGTTTCCCTCTGGAAAACAGGGGAAAACCAAAGCATGGTCTTCAAGGCAGGAGAATGTGCAAAATGCAGCAATAATCTTGTAAACCTGTCCACTGCAAAGCATTTTGTGCAAATTCTGAGTTTGCTGAAACTTGGTATGTTGGGTAAGTCATAGTTGTGTTCACACAATATAAAGCTGAAACAGAACTGACTATACTGTGATTTAATACAATATGTGAATGCAAGTACTGTACTACTATTTGAGTAGATGGGATATACCTTAATATACCTCTTTATGGTGTTTGAACTGTGAGGAATCATTCCTCTAGCTGTATGATACTCATGCCTGTACAATTAATACCTGAGGAAAACAGAAGTTATAGTGCTCGTCCTCTGACCAAATGCCTGAATTATGGAACAAGGTAATTGATTTACAGACTACTCCCCACTCGGACCTGTGCACCTGCAAGAAGGGCTACCAGACTAGGGCTTCAAAAATCTGGAATTGTTTCAGGATCCTATATGACAGACAGGAAAAATTCCTATATGACAGACAGGAAAGAGAGCAAACTCTGACTGTTTACTGCCACCTACTGATTGTCAGGATTTGTACAACTCCAATATGGGAGCTTAATCCCAAAGTTTTGTTCCAATAATGTGCTCTAGACTTTATCTGCCTGTCTTTCAACTGCATACACCTATGCCCAAAGCTTCTCCAAGTAGTTTAAGCACTCTCTTAACCATTAAATAAAATTCAGATCTCCAAGGAAATCAGAGTGTTAATTGCATCTCCCCAGGGTGCATTGGCTTAGTGAGGGAAATGAATGTTAATGACATTTGTCTGGGAAGGTCAAGAGGATTTTTTGGGAAGGCATCAAGTTAAAAGGGAAGGGGGAAAGAGAGAAAATATAGGTGTGTTTTGCTACTTTCCAGTATTGGTGTTTAATTTAGATCACACCTATGAGACACTTTTAAATTAGCTTTTGCCTTTCCCACGTAGAATATGGGTAGGGAAAATATCTGTTGCTTTCATAGGATTTGTGCAGAAGACTTTTAGAGTGATAAATTCAGAGCCACTGGAGGGAGGCAGGAAGGCCATGTGGTCCAAATCTGTTCAAAAAGAGTCTCAGATTTAGATACCTGCTAATTTTTTAAACTTTAAAATATCTAAATTATTTCTTACTATAATGGGGGTTGTTTGGTTGGTTTTTGTGTGCCATAATTACATAATTATTTAGCAATATAATGGCTGAGGGTTCAAATCTCTGAAGGATCTGCTAAATTATGTGCCATGATCTTATCTCTTATAGATATAATTTTTTATAATGCGTGTTATGTGAGAAGTAGGACAAAGAAATATGAGGCACAGTTTATTCAAATATCAGGGAGTGAAGGCCAGACCATTTAAAATCAGAGGTTTATTTCTAGATTGTTGCCATTTCACAACTTAATGATTAGTGTAGTGGCACCTTTAACCATTTTATAATTGTATAAATTGATAGAGATTCCAATTGACATCATCATATACAAGATTATTTATTCATCCAGTTTTTTATTGTCCTGGCTACTCTTGCGAGTTTCAAGGATAGTTAGTCTACCTCAACACCAATTTTCTTAGTGTTTAAACTAGCTTAAAACCAGAAAGTTTCTATCACCTTTCCTTCAAAGGTTGTCTTTGGGACAGATGTTGCTTCCACTGCAAAAGTGTTCTTAATTACAGAGTTGCATTTCCCCCCACCAAGAGTAACACATTCACTTTTGGGAGCTGATAAATTATTGCTACAATGGTATTGTCATGCTTTTGAGTGATTTTGTTTATAGTTTGAGACACCAGGTCATAACATTATTGATATAATGCAAAGGAGATCTAGGGACACCTTATTCCTCTCTACTTAGCACTAGTAAACTTGTATACTGTTATCGGCATCTCATGTCCAAAAAAATATTGAAAGGTTAGAGAATATATTGAAAGGTTAGGAAGACAATACAGATGATGCAGGAGTGGTCTGAAGGAGTCTGGGAGGGTCGATCTGGAGAAAAGGAGACTGAAGGGAGAAATAATAACATTGTGGACATGCTTAGGTGAATAAAGGAAAGCTCAGGGAAGATGATAATTCTAAAGCAGTGTTTCTCAAAGTTGGACTTCAAGTCCATAGGATGTGGACCAACTCCCAGAATTCCCCAGGCCATGCTGTGATGCCTCCTGTGTGTGCCTCTTTATATTTCAGGAGCAATGTCACAAGTGCTAATAAGCTTGTTCCTCAGTTCTATCATCGTGGAATGCAGCAGTGATGTATACAACTCAACACTTCTAAGCAATATAAAACATGCCTAACCGAAAACTTGCTGCCAGTTAGTTAGTCTTCTATCAGACTTAAAATATGGCAGGGAAGTTTTGTGATGAGTAAGGCAAATTACTTCCAGGAGCGCAATTTTTTCCATCATGAAATTTCTTCTAGGGAAACCTATTTTGGTCATCATCAAAATTCACGAAGAATTTTGCCCAAGCAAATCCCCTTTAAAAAAAAAAAGAAAAGCACAGACAATGTTATGATTGGCTGCTGTGGTTCTTTATAGAAGTATTTGATTTTTAAAAATGTATTTTTTAAAAATACCTTTGCATTTAGAAAAGGAGGTAGAATTAAAACAATGAAGAAATTAGTATCATGTATTAGCATTAATGAGACTGAACTTCATGATTGTTTATAGAACTTTTATTTGAAGTATCTTTTTACAGTTAGGTGTTCTGAAAGGAAAAAAAAGTAAATTCACAAAGAGAAAGAATGAGATGGACTTCCCCTGAACTCAACAGCTTTCCCATCATAAGATTCATCTACTTTTAAGCACCTGCCTGAGCTTCTCTCTTAACACTATAAGGAGAAGAAAGACAACATACAAAAATAAACAAATCTGAGCATCCATAATAGCTACAGGACTTTAAAAATACTTTCAAATTACCACAGGAAATCCTGAATTACTTTTTCAGAACGTCCCCCAATCAAGTTACTTATTGAGTTCAAAAAAAGTCTGTAAAGTGTCCAGAGGAATTTTTAAAATGTCAGTCAGTGGTTCTCAGTCTTTTGAGGCTACTGAGCTCACTGAGGTGCTGGCCTAGAAACCAGGAGACTGTGAGTTCTAGTCCCATCTTAAGCATTTTGTCTTTTTGTTTTCTTTTTCAACAAGAGCATCAAAGGCTCTTATGGCTGACAAATTTATTATGCCATAAGCTATTTCAGATATATATACAGTGGGGCAAAAAAGTATGCAGTCAGCCACCAATTGTGCAAGTTCTCCCACTTAAAAAGATGAGAGAGGCCTG
>JANHZU010009497.1:17120-37186 GCA_032468055.1 Acrochordus granulatus | reverse complement strand
ACTACATCAGACTGGCTCTCTAGCTACCTCTGGTTGCTTCCAGAGAGCTAGTAGCAAGGGGAAAGGGCCAGTGAGGTGGATTTCAGCCAAAATCTAGGTGACCATCAACAGTCTATCAAGGGCAGAGGGGGTAAACAAACAATCACACCTTTTTCCTGTCAATCCAGGATAATCAATCCAGATAAGCTACCTCACCCTTTGGCTTGCTCCTTAAAATCATGGCTTGTCTGAGTCTCTTGTCAGCACCACAGAGTGGGGGTAAGGGGGCTTTAAATTGTGAATTTTAACTGGATTTTTAATGTATGCAGCCCAGAGTTACTGTGTGTGAATTGGGGAGCTATATTAATTTGTTTTATGAATAAATGGCTGAAGAAAAGACATACAGTTGTGGTACTAGCAGGAGAAGGTTTACAACCCACTAACCACAAGCTGATTAATGAACCCTCTCATGGTCTGGCCTGGCTTAGTTTCATTCGCATTCTATTAACTCATTTTGATTTCTTTTGGGGGTTTTTCCCTGCATTGTTTTGGCCACCTGACCCTATGCTTTAGTGAGGTATCTGGTTGCACTGGAAGCTGGACAATATCGAGACAGGAAAGCAAAGCAGTTGTACAGTGTGACACCCTTTGGTAGCATTCCCAGTCTCCACTGAAACTTAATACATCTTGGGACAGTTGATTGTTTCAAAGTCCCTTGATCTGCTTCCCAATCAGTCACCATTTCATCTAAATGAGTACAACTATCACTCCCATGTGTTAGGGAAAAGCTGGCTGGGGATTTTAAAAGTCCAACTCACTTGTAGGGTTCCAGAAATCCAGGCTGTCAACCTTTCAAATGCTCCACTTTCCTTCAAGAAAAGGCTTCAAAAGAACCTCCTTGCCCCTTCTTCCCAAAGACTTAACTTCTACAGAACAGCTGGGTCATGCTATCTTTACCTTTTTCTCCAGACAAAGCCAGAGTGTTTACCAGCCCTCCTCAATCATTCTTAGCTGGGAACGCTAACCCTTACTTAACTCCCTCAATTACTTCTGAATAATCTGAGAGGAGATTGTGGCAACTTCAGAAATTATGCTGGATATCAGTGCCAGGTCACCTAGAGGCGTTTCCTTCCTGTAGTTCAGTTTGGAGCTAGTCCTTTGCCAATCCCAAGATGGTTTGCCTATTTACAGCAGAGGTAAAAGTCTAGGCAGTCTCTTGGGTTGGTAAATAAGGAAGAAAGGAATGAGAGAGTCTCCTTGAGTGCCTTTTTTGGTGAAAAGGTGGGATACAAAGCAATACAATGGGACTACTGCTATTACCACAATGACCCTGGTTTTATCCTCAGGCTAATTGAAGGTTGGGGGGAATAAACAACTAGTTTCTTCTAATGCCTAGTCTAAAATTGAACATAGACCTCAGGATCTCAGTAACAACTTTGCAATGTTTATTATAGGAGATAATCCAATTGTAGTCCAACCCTACAATAAGGAGATATTACTGAGACCCTGGGGTGTTTTATAGGATCGACAGACTCCCGGGAGGTAACTGAGTTTTTTGGAACTGGGGAAGAGCTTTGGGCAACCCCAAATCTCCCTATTCCTAATTGCTTGGGTTTTGTTTTTTTGTAAATGGTTTCCAAGGGATTGATTTTTGAAATAAGCTAACAGTGTTTGTATTTAGGAATGATAATGATCCCACTAGATAAAGTGCTGCTTCGAGCAAGTTAGTGGGAACCTCCTACTGCTTACATTTAAAACATTCACTTCACTCTGAAACCGGGGAACCATTGCCTGCTTCTGGTTTCGGAAGGTTTTGTATAGCTCTCTCTGGAATAAGAAGAGCTTATGCAGGATATTCGCAGGCACTGGGGGAATGGAATTTCCCCTACTGGGAATCGCCAAGTTCTTCATCACTGGGATAGGCAGGGGAATGACAGGGAAAACCTTCTCCCTCTTCATGCTGAGCTACAAAGAAGCTCATTCTCTGAGATTTACTGCATTATGTTATGCAATAAACAAATATAACTTTTACCCCTAATAGGCAGTCTTTACAGAGAAACACAAGATGCAAGGCTAAGAGCCAGGTGTCTCTCCAATCGGAAAGTGTTCAAGGAACATTTTAGAAGTTTCATACACACCCGTCATTGTAGCCACTGCTCCTCTAGTTCATGACACTGCGCGCTCCCCAACAGATTTATCCTA
Source organism: Acrochordus granulatus (assembly GCA_032468055.1). Classification (NCBI taxonomy): domain Eukaryota; kingdom Metazoa; phylum Chordata; class Lepidosauria; order Squamata; family Acrochordidae; genus Acrochordus; species Acrochordus granulatus. The sequence goes on along the minus strand of JANHZU010009497.1, from coordinate 35,005 downwards.
GGAGCATATCCAGTAGGGCATATAACCTACACTCAAAAGTCTCGGAGTCTTCTGTGGATAAGTCAAAGAACCCACCCACCTTCCATTTAACAGGGCTGGCCATGCCATGGCCGACAGAAGGCTCAAGAAAGGGGACTTACGTGTCGTAGTTGTCTCTGAAGCCTTTTGCGAAGGGGTTGTGATCAATCTTCAGCTGCGTGATCTAGGGAGGGGAGGGAAGAGGAAAAGAGTCAAACAGTGGGGTCTCTCCTTTGCTGATTCTCTGTGTAAGGTAAGTAGACATCTAGCTTGTTTCCAAGTAGATTAATTATTTTAAGGGAATAGACTCCGGTCGTTTTCCTTGTGAGAATTTCTCTCAAGAAGAGAAGGGGCTGGAATAAATGAGGACTGAGAAGCCTCTTCCTCAGCAGATATACCTCACAATCTTCCCTATGAAGTTAATAATTTCAAGGGATCAAGAGGGATTTTGCTACTTCGCCTTCCAGTTTGCTTTTTATTCAGCCTCAGAGCAGTTCCAACAACCTCCCGGAAAGACAAGGTTTGGTTTAGATGCCTTGTCTCTTATCTGGAGTTAAATCCCTCCTAATTAACTGGGAGCAAACATTCACTTTATAACAATTCTGCTGAGGATAGCTCTGTGAGGGGATTAGCATCTAGTCACCTGCTCAGAAGTATCACTTGCAAGACTTTTACTGGTCAGACAGGCAAAAGATTTAGCCCAGGGAACACTGCAGGAACTAAACTGAGAGCTCTTGATTTGTAGTGAAGATTTTCTGATTCTCAGTTATTTGACAATGGCAGCAATATAGTAGCATACACTTTCCATGGTTAATTTAATAGAATGCTCTTTTTCCTGTCATCTGTTTCTTTAGGACAGGCTAAAGTGCCAAAGAACTACAGGGATTGGTTCCCACCATGATACTAGGCTGAAATAAGATTGGGTAGTTTGCAGTTCAGTAGGTCAAATAAACACAGTTAAAGCTTTCTTCCGTCCTTTTGCTAATTATATGGTTCAAAGTCCTGATTAACCGAGAGTAGTTTTTCCTATGTCATATAAAACCACGTAATAGATTCCCCAAACCTGTAGTTGGCTTGTTGGTGATTTAGAGTCTAACACAAAGAAAGTGGCAATCAAAGTCATATCTGTAGGTAGAATTTGTTAGGCTGGGCTATTTATCCCATTTTCCTGGAAATTAATTCAAGTGATCCCCAAGATTTTCTTCTGCATAGACATGCGCTGATTTGTCTGTACATGAATAAGGCATTTTGCTGCCTACAGTGGAGAAGCAAAGGGTGCCCGCGACAAATCAAGGCTCAAAGGTCCTAGATTCAGCCAAGTTATTTTGGCATTCCTCTTGATAGTCAAATGCTGTAGTCATGCATTAAACAAAGACCAATCTGCTGTCCTTGAGAGGCATGCCAAATCTAATTTTGAACCATGGCCTCACAATAGGGCTGACCCTGTATTAGGTCAGAAAAGTAAACAGTTCCAAAGAGATCTGACTGGGAAAAGGAGAGATACCTTTGTTGTGAGGATGAAGGGCCAAAACCAGCCTGTAGGGAGGTTCACACCTCCAAAGCTGGGTATGATGCTCTCCTAAAGGGATCTAAAATATTTATAGCTCTTGGAGGGTCTGAGATGTTTTCCCCCTCTTTATGAATTGGGGTTGGGCAGAATCGGGGCTTGAAAGTAAGTTAGAATAATTTTGCAAACATCTTAGACAAATTAATCCACATCATTTTGTCTGAAATTCCAATTTCCCATTCACTCCTGGGAGTTTTGCGCCCACCCTCACAGCCTCCATAGCTGCACTTCTACCCCCAAATCCCGAAAAGGCCAGAACTGATTGTGCGAGAAAAGCACTTTACATCGGTATTCTGGTAGGCAGTAACGGCGATGAACTGCGTCTCCGGAAAAGTGAAGGTCTGCACCCGGCCCGGTTGGCTGGTGTCCTCGGTGCCGTCCTCGTTCACCTCCACCACATGCAGGCGAGGCTGGTATTTGTGGAGGGACTGCAGGACCACCATCTGAAGGTGGGGAAAAGGGTAAGGGGAAGCCAGGAGAAAGTCGAGAGCTTTTTTTACTTTGCATGGAAGAAAGAGGAAACTTATATTCCAGACCGTTCCCAACTCTCTTGAGAAGCCGAACGGCCATTCCAGTCTCGCCTCCTCGAAATCGACTCTTTTCAATCCCTTCCCAGTTTCGCGGTTCTAGGAGGGTTGCCGCTGGGCTTCACCACCTGCTCCAGAAGCGTGGATCTGCACCTCGATTCCACCCTTGCCCCCCTCCGAAAGCAAGTTGATAGAAAACTGAAAGGAAGAAGAGAGGAAAAAGGAAGGAGCCCGAACATGCCAGGCTATTCCTCGATTCGGGCTTCTCCCTCTCTCCCTCTCCTTTGAACTGAGAAGCTATGTCTGCGGAAAGCCGCCGAGGCCGCTTTACGAGCTTTCCACCACCTCGATTCGGAAGCCCTCGCCCGGGACCGCCTGCGAGAAGACGGTTTCCGGATCGCCCGCTGGTGCAAGTGTATCTCCTTCGGTTCACCTGATTATTGAATTAGCCTTTTTTCCCCAGATTTATACAGTAGGCTCAGACACAAATGAAATGAATGAAGCGCAGGATGTAGCGTCCATGCAGTCCCTTGGTTCTGCTGGGGCCCAATGCCGTCTCTTTCGAGCCCCAACTGACCTGTCCATTGTTGTTGGACGCCCCTTTATTGTTGGTCAATTTCAGTTTTCCGAAGGAGATTTCCTGGCGCATCCAATGGGCTCCTGTGTTGGGCGAGTCCGGGTGCATGTAGACACGATTTCCTGAAGGCGAGAACCCCGCGTTTGTCAAACAAACAAACAAACAAATGGAAGAGAATATTTGTAGCTCAAAGGTGAACTGTGGAGTCCTTGGAGCATTCTGAACTTGCTTGTTTCTTTGCCGACCTTTCATTACCAAAACTAGGTAACATCATCAGTGCTGCACTGATGATGAGAACTAATGATGTTCCCGAGTTTTGGTAATGAAACGTCGGCAAGAAAACAACCAGAGAACACCAAGAACTCCACAAACAAATGTTAGGAAGAAACACATTCACAGAATGCATCTTCCCTTCTCTTTCTCTCTCCCTCCCCAATCTTCTTAGATGATTCCAATAATTTCCCGGACCTCCCAGTTTTGAGAAGACGAAATTGCTTCTTCATTTTATTTACTGGTATGTTTCAGGTATTTCAACTGGGGAAACAGAAGGAAAGAAAGCAGGAATGGGGAGAAAGGGAGGGGAGGGGAAGCCCTTCAGTATTAGCCTCCTCCTCAGTTTTACATAGTCTTACTGGCCCAAGACAATCCACTAATGAAGACATCTCACCCAAGCAAACCGAGCGCGGTTGCAGGTCTTTGCGCGCGCTCGCGTACGTTGTTATTGGGAGGGGAAAAAAAGTGTGAATTGAGGAAGGACTTGCCTTGCACGTTGGTATCCGCTTTACCACAAGGCACCCATTTGCCGCCTTGAAATCGCCAGTGGTTTGGGTCGGCCAGGATGACGTCCACAAAAATATTGTAGTGAGCCGTGGGATCCAGACCCGAAATATTAAAACTTAAGAAAGGGAACATTCGCCTGTTTTAAGAAAGAAGGCAGGGAAAGGTGGTGTAAGGAAAAGTGACGGGATTGAAAAGGAGGAAGATCATAATTTTATAAATACATAGCTGTTCCCTTAAAATCTTCAAAAATATTTTCTTGAGCGAATGATGCAGAGGAAAGTACCAGAAGAATACAACGATTTAGGCATCTCGCTCCGCGCCTTTTTGTCTAAAGGAGAAACGGCCCTCTGCTTACTCTTGTCCAAGTGAATCCGGCTGAAATCGAGGGTTATTTCCGAGGAAACCGGGTTGGTGGGTTAGCACATCGGCTTCGAACCCAATGATCGTCGCAGGTTTCTCCTGTAATTTGCCCGGAAGTAAGTCCCAGCGATTTCAATGCCTTTTCCCTTCAGATGCCGGACTGCCAAATATCAACACGCAAAACCAAACGTGAAGTGGCCGATTTCCCCGTCTCTCGGGGTCAGCAAAGGAAGCGAGGCGAAGCCGTGATCGCCAGAAAGTGCGGCAGAAATGGCCCAAGATGCGCCGAAGACCCCGGGAACGTTTCCTAAGAGGGATGGCCATCGCAAGCATTCGTCGTCGTATTTATGACTCTTAAATAAGTCAGAGTGAGGAAGAAAAATGTAATAAATAAATGGGGGGAAAACTTGTAGGCCTAAAGATGTATTTTTTAAAAATATATAAAACTAAGAACCGGATTATTCCAGTCTCAAAGACAATATTGCCATTGTTTTTAATCTTAAAAAACTGAAGCAAAATGAAAGGAAATAGGAAAAGGAAAGAAAAAAGAAAGGAAGAGAAAAGGGGGAAAGGAAGAGTAGAGGTCTATACCTAAAGGAGGAGAAGGAATAATGATGATAACACTATAACAATAATAACAATTGATGATGATGATGATAAGGGGTGGGGGACAAGAAGAGAGAGAAACATGGCAAAAGAAAAATATTTTGAGCAGACCCCAAAGGTCTCGGCAGGAGATCTGGCTCTCCCCGCGGCCATGCACCGGGCTCGGGCTCGGAGGGGGCTTCTGCTCGCCCTTTCCCGGTCCCTCAGACTCCCTCGTCCTCCTTCGCTATCTTCTCGCTGGCGTTGCGCCTGGCTGGCATCCTTCGACCGCAGCCGTCACTTACCTGCCTTGCTTGGTAATGATCATCTCGGTCTGGTGCCGGTGGAACTTCAACCAGAGCGGCCTGTTGCATAGGTAGACCTGCGCCTTGCCAGGGACGAGGCCGGCCTGGGCAGAGGGGAACTGATAGAAGGGCGAGCCCTGGTAGGAGTGGCCGTACTGCTGCGGGTAAGGGTAGCCGGCAGCCGGGTAGCCTTGAGGCGCCGCAGAGTTGGAGAGCAGGCTGTTGTATGCTCCGTTGGCGATGACCGGGTGGTGCGCCATGTAGCGGCTGGGGCTGGCGAGCGAGAAGGCGGCCGCGTGATTGTGCTGACCCGGGTAGGGGAACATGGTAGCGGCGGCGGCGGCCGGGGGAGCCGAGGCAGCGGCCGGGGGCTGGCCGGAGGAAGCTGTCGCAGCTGCGGGCGTGGAGAGCAGGTATCGATCCGCCGCGGCTGCGGCCGCCGCTGCTGCTGCTGCTGCCGCTGCCGCGGCCGCCGCCGCTCCATCGAAGGTTGGACGGAGCTGCTCCTGGCCGCCGCCGCCGTCCAAGACGACAGGCGAGAGTTTGGCGCGCTGCTGCTGCTGCTGCAGAGGCGGCGGCGGCGGCGGCGGCGGCGGCTGGGCGTCCCCTGGCGGGTCTTTGGAGTCAGGGAAATTGTCTGCCTCGGCCTGATTCGTCATTCCCCCCCTGGCGAGTTTTTTCAGAGGTGAACTTCTCTCCAGGTTGTCAGCGCTCGCCGAAAGGAGGGCGGCGGCGGCGGCAGCCGGATGGTGATGGGGGTGCGGGTGGTGGTGCTCGTGCAAGACAAGCTCGGATCCGCCCGCGGCAGGCGGGTAAGCGCCGCCGCCGCCGCCAGCGCTCACATGGAGAAATTTCTTGGACAGCATCATCGACGGAGGCGACAGACAATGCTCCAGCTGCATGGCTCCGGACCCGGCCCGTTCTTTGGCCAAAGCCTGCCCGGGGTAGCGTAGCGGTAGCACAGGGTCGCCTGTGGGAGAGGGACGGGAATTGCCTAAGGCCCCCGGCTTACCATCCCGGGACCCTCGGTGGCGAGGGACCCGGAGCAGCTTCTCCCACCACCCAAGGCTGGTCCCGAACTGAAGCCACGATTTCCTCCCCCCCAACCACCGCTCCCTGGGAGAAGAGATTGGCCAATTGACACCGTGCAGCAATCAGCCAAGCCGCACTTTTGATCTCCCTGGTTGCCGAACGCATGAAACGGCTCCTGCCATTGGTTAACCGCTGACAGTAATTTAATTAGATAGACGTTAATTAGGATAATCACCTGGCTCCCGGTAGCGCGACGATCGAAGCAAACGGATGGAATATATGTATGTATGTATGTAAAATGTCTTTTAATGGTATTTATTTTTTGTGTGTGGGAGAAAATCCCACAGGAGACCCTCTGCAGCCGTTCTGAACCCTCTGAGGGTACAGTGCAGGAAGTCAGAGACAGACAGAATTGGGGCTCTGGGGTCCCGCCCCGCTCCTTTCGCGCGGGCCTCTCCTCCGGCCACGCGGCTCGGCGGTTTCAGCAACCCCGAAGCGGAGTAACCCTGTCTGGGCTTCGCATCCCAGCCAGCCAGCCAGCCACACATCGCATGTCCTCGGCTTGGAGGCAGCTCCGAAGCCCCCGCGGCGTTCCGAGCCGATTCGTCAGGGACAGAGAAGAGGCCCCACCTCTTCCTTAAGGTGAAGCGCTTGGACGGGCCGCGTTACCCCCGAGCTTCCCCAGAGGTGATGCCCGGAAGACTAGGCAGCCCCGGTTCCCGCGCACCTCCCGCGCCTTGGAGAGGTCCCCCCGCCACGCGCCCTGATCGAGGAAATCGCCGACCAGCCGCAGATGCAAGTAATTGCGCCACTGCGGGAGGCGGCGGCAGAGGACTGAGTCTCTCCTCCGTGGCCATTCGCAAACAGCCCAAGTCGGTTTTGAAAGCAGCAAAATCTGAGGTGCCCGAAAGACTGCCTTGAGGTTGACGGCTTGGCTTCCTTGGTAAATAAATATTTTATTCGCGCGCAGGCATGCGGGGGGAGGGGGGAGAGCTGCTCCGAGAAAAACAACGGTAGCAGACCCCCATCCAGTCAGAGCTCGATTTTTTTCCCCTCTCTTTCCCCCGTGGCCATCTCCCCACTTTCCTTAGGCGTGCGTTCCTTCGGTGTTTTGAATACTTTTCCTTTCACGCCGAGCTCTCTTCTGTGATAACAAGCTTGTCACAAGTAATTACCTGGATTTTGTAGGAATAAATTAACATCTTGCTAGAACCAGAGAAAAAAATGCTCCGGATTGCTTTGGGGAAGGGGAGGGGAGGTTTTAGACGCACCTTAAAAATAATAATAGTGGACGGAAGCTGGGCCTAGACAGAACATGGCGACTGGCCCACTGGAGCCCCGCAAGAAACACTTGGTGTGGAAGTCAAGAGGCGGCCAGGCTGCGGATCCATCCCCTCAGCCATTGTTCCTCAAGAACCATTACCGGGGAGTTTTACCTTCGGAGGAATTTCCCACTTTCAAATTCGCTCAAAACTTGCCCGGATTGTCTCCGAGGTTTTTAACAACATGAAAAAAAAACACAGAAAATGTATAACCGCAGTCGTAACGAACGGTAATAGCAGCAGCAGCGAGAGTAGCGACAGCAACGTTTCTACCAAGAGAAAAAGAGAGCGGCCCGGGCGAGCGAAGGAAGCGTCCTCTCCGCGCGCGGTCGGAGAGGCGGCCGGAGCGCTGTGTTCCTCCTCCTCCTCTTTTACTTTGTGCGGTGAATACCAGGACGGTCCCTGATTGGCTGTCCGCTCCACTAATCACAGGTTGGCAATCTGGGGCAAGATGGGCACTGTATTATAAGTGGTCAAAAAAGACTTTTGGATTACAGCTGAAGTTGAAAACACCAGGCTTTTCCCCAGAATTAATTCCACCCTCTCCCACCATATGATGATGACTATTTTTCCAACAAAGAGCTGGAGGAAGATTGGAAACCTAGCATTTGGCACTGCAAATTTTAGTTAATCACGGGTTATTTATTGTACTGCCTATTTGAATTTCAAAAATTGCTTCAGGTGTGACTGCTCTGCTTTTTGCAATTCTGATACAATTTTTGGTGCCTATTAAAAATTGGAAGGAGAGTCACTAAAAGAAGTGGGTTAAATTATTATATAAGACCTGGAAGCCAATCTTCCCTTTTTAAAAACCAAAATCCATATTCTTATTTCTTAGCTGAACTTATTCTGTGAGATTTATATTCCATATTTCCAGAACTTACATCTTTCTATGTCACAATACTGATAGGAATAACATTTAAAAGTTCTTAAGAAACAAAACATGTTTCCCAGAATAGGCTATTGAAAAATGTTCCACTCAGTTCAACAAAAAATATCCGGTCAGTTAAACAAAATTTTAGTCTCTTGTATGGCATCCACAAAAAATGAAGTGTTGTGGCTTTTTCTATCCCTTATCATTCTGTTTCTGGCATAAAATTCAGTGTCTACCACAGGCAATCAGAACAGAAATCTGGGAGTCTTATTCCCATAAAAATCAGTATAGAATTTTAGCCCCAAAGTGGTAACACTCACACTTCAGTCTTCTGTTTCCCAAGACATGCTGTTGTAGCCATAAAGTTGCCATATTGCAACAAGAAGTTTCAAAGGGAAACCCTAAAACAAAGCTGCTAAGTTGGAATTAATTAATACATTCCCAGAGGAAGAGTTTTTGTTGGTCTGTTTCAGCAAAAGCTTATGTCACAATGTATTCATTAGTGTTTTAAGGTGGTTCAAGTTGTGAGCAATGTTGTCTATGATACCAATGTCAGGCATTAGAACTACCAGGAAGTACTTTTGTCACAATTCTGCTGTTTTGAGTAGGCAACAATTTACTTGGGCTACAACAAACTGTGTTGCTGCTTGAAGATAGCAGTAGATGAAACAAATCAGTTGGAGGAATAATGCAAAAATTAGGGGCTTCAAAACTCCAGTCCTCAGATAGCTTATTTGGTATCTTGTGAGCCAGTGCCTTGAAGAAGCTGGCATGGTTAGGTTAGGAAGGTAACCTAATTTACCTTTCATTTGATGTCCTACTGCTAATCACAAATGGTTTATTAAATTTATATGCCACCAAATTCAAAGCAACTCTCAAAGGCTTATAAAAAAATAATAAAAACAGAATTAAAAACAGCTAAAAATCTTTAAAATAAACCAAATGGACTGGGTGGGGAGATAAAAATACACATGGGGGATATTTATGGTACGTTTTGTAGAGGATGATGAGCTACAATAAGGAAACTCAGATCTATAGATTGAACACATGCTAAAAATAATATCCCCATCAATTAAAAACTTAATAGTGAGAACTTGTGATTTTTAAGATAGGAAACCATTTTTGCGCATGATATAAATATCTAAATTCTATGGTTCAATTATCAGCACCAGATTCACTTTTTAGTCTCTCTAATGCCACTTGTTTATTCCAGATTTATTCTGCTGGAATGTTTAAATTCCATATTGTTAGTCATTAATATATAGTTCCATCTTTTTCTGAGAAACATGTATGCAAAGGTGTGCTTGTGTCATACATCTTGAAAGAGCTGCTAAAATCCTCTTTTAATGCTCAAAAATTTCATGGTTAAATTTTAGATCAGCTTTCATCACCTATATACAATACTTGTGTGTTAATTCTATAATAATTATCAGTACTGGAGAAAATATTACCATAACTGTTATTCTTACACTAGTTAACAAGGCCTAACAAAATGCAGACACTGACATAAAAGAAATGTTTCATCTGGGCAAAAAAAGGGGGGATAATAAATCAAAATAATAACAAGAGTGCAGTACCTGTTTGAGTTTCAGATTAATTGGCGCAAGGACTACACATTGTTTTGCAATTTCTAGAGAGTTAAAACAATTGTATCCAGATCCTAAAACTTCACTATTGCATTTCCATTGAACTGAATAGGTTCCAGTTGGATAATTGAAGACTTCTGGTCAACCTGAACTAAAGACTGGATAATTTCAGTTGTGAGAGATTAGTAAGAGTAGAGTTCTTGGTGCTCTCTCAGCTTGTTGGTTGCTTTCATTATCTGACTAGGTAACATCATCAGTGCTAGTGGTGGGGATGTGGTTTTCTTCTTGGTAGTTCCTTTTTCCTTGGTAGTTCCTAAGAGTTATTGACAATGGAAGAATGCAAAGAAGAGCATATTTCCTCGTTTGCAGAGAACACTAATGTATTTCCAAACAATTCTAAGGAAGAAGTTGATCTATCTTTATTTTAGCAGCTTTATGTATAATCAGTTTAACTTCAAAGCAGGAATGTATTCAGTCATTCTCACTTAGACTTGAACTCTAATCAGGCCTATCCAGCAAGCCAGTCAGAAGCATCTGGAGTGCATTATGCTGCCACCATCATGCATTAGGAACAGTAATAAAGGTTAAAACCAATTTAACATCTTATAAAATAGCTTATACAATTAACATCTTGTACAATGTGTGCATGTATACTTTATATTTCACCTTTCTCCTCAAAAAGACCCAACAAAGCTGAAATTAAAATATGAATGGTTATTAATACTAAAACCAGTTTTAAACTGGTAAACAGGATGTATCTTAACAGATTCTGGGAGAGCAAACACCACTTCTGGCTACTGAGGAAGTGCATTCATAGTCTGGAATGGCACAGGAGTAGGCTTTCCATCACAGATCAGCTGCGAACAGTGGGAACACCTTCAAGTTTATTCCTGCAGATACTAGCAGCAAGACAAGTCTGAGATATTCCGGTAGAGACTGTCAGATTCTGTTCGGTTTGATCTGAGAGTATCTTATACTGTACATAGTAATCAACTAGCTATCAGTGCTGATTGTTCAATGTAGGTGTCAGACAGTTACTGCATTTTGTCCCAGTTAGCTACTGCACCAATTCCAATTTCAAAGACATACACACGGAACATTTAGTAACAGTCGAGACAGAATACAACCACTCCATGGAAAATTGCTGCCCAATCTGATTCAGGAAAGGTTGTAGCTGGTCATAATTTTGCAAACACACTATGGCAATTACAAATCCAGCGACAGATAGTTGAAGCACCACATGTAGTTTATAGATCCGTTTTTAAGAGAAGTGCAGTTCATTCCACAACAGGTTAAATTTCAGTGTTCCAAATTCTTTACTAACAGCACCACAATCCTGAATTTAATTTCAGTTACTTCTCCCTCAAACTTAGGTAATGCTCAAGGAACAGACTATTTTGGCAGAATGATAGCCCTTTCTGAACTCCAAGGACTTCCCCGTCTTTTCATGTCAATGGGATACTATAGATCAGCATCCTAGATAAAGGAGAACTATAAAATAGTATCCTAAAGGTCCAACCCTTTCAGACAGTCAAGATAGCATGATGGATGGTACACATATAAAACTGTGATGCCCAGAAGATTAGCCAGGCTGCGCTCCCACTGTTCAATTTCAGTATGGGTGATCACTTAGATAATCAAAACATTTTCAATACCATCTACCAGTTGAAAGCCTAATTAAAACCAGTGCAGATAATCAATATAATCCAGCTGCATCTGGGACTGGGAGGTCATCACATTTATGATCACCTTTTCCAGTAATAAAATATTCTGAGACTAGCCTATAATTGCACAAATCTGCTAGATCAAGGGAAGATTTCTAAAAAAGTAAATTTAAAAAAATGTCTAATAACTGCCTCCTTCTGGCAGGGGGTAACATTTCCTATCCTCAAGGAAGTGTTAATTAGCTAGAAAGCATTGCATGGTATTGATATTTCACTCCATGACTATTAGAAATTCTGCTTAGTGCTTACCTAGATTGGTATTTCTTTTATAAAATAAAATATTTCAAATTTAAAATATTTCAAAGAGAAAAACCTTATATTGGAAACAATGTTGAGCCCTTGTATAAAATCTCTGTTGATTTGTACCAGCACTCCAACATACAAGGGAGCACAGTGAATAAACCAATTATATATTATTATTTTAATGTTGTATTTATAAAAATAATAAAGGCATAAAAATAATGAAAAGCAATTTGATGTTTTAAACTTACCAATTATACAAATAAAAAATAATTAGACCTAAGATATTAGCAATTGGTATTCCTTTATTCATTTATAAAGTTGTACTTCATTTACAAATTAAAAATTGGTTTTCATAGTAGTATCTTATGAAGCAGTCAATAGTTTCTTTTTCTTATACTTCAGTTGCATACATAATGTTGAAAAGCATCCCCAGCTTTCTTTCAATAAATGTCTACTTTTCAGTTAAAAATAAAACAAAAACTAAAATAAATTGTAATCTGATATCTCAGCATGCATTTCAATGGAGTTTACAGAACAGGTTGACAAAGAATATTCATATTTTGATGACTATTTATCTGTAATGGATTTGTGTTTTTCCAGATGTTGATTGCAGGCTTTCATTACCTTCTGGGCTTCATTCATACAGCTCATACAGCTGTTTGGCAGGAGGAAAGTTAGAGGTGGAGGCAGGAAATTGTATTTTTGGGAATTCTACTGAATTCTGTATTTGATAAAGCAGGTATAGAACTTACAGAAATGTCATTACAGGTAGAAAGTTCAAGAAAAATTATGACCAAGTTTTCATAGACATTTTGGCAAGAATAATAGCACTGGTAACTCATCTGAATAAAAAATCCGCTGCTCCTTGTCTACAAGTGTTGCACAAATGTACCAAATTAATGTTAGCTATTACCACTATCAATAATTAATATTTTATTGGGTCAGAGCCAGACAATCTCAAATTATCTTTAAAATGTTATGCAATTCTACCCTACTTTTGGTGAATGGTCCTGATCTATAGTTAAAGGCAGCAGAAACAAGTTTAGGCCTACTTGAAGTCATATCTCTCTGACTTAAAAGCTTTAAATCATGGGGCTTTTTGGAAGCAAACACTATACTCAATTGTGGAAAATACTTTGCATTTGTCCACAAACTTTTCTGTTTTCTTTCTTGTATTTCAAGGTTGAGTCTAAACTGGTAAAAATACTGTGGAATTTAAACCTGATTCATACAAAAAGGATCTCTAATCTGAACAAGTTTTTGAAAAAAATTACGTCCATGGCATAGATCTTCATACATCATCAGCTGACTAAAAGGCATTTCTCATTTGTTGAGTTTGATACAGTTTTGTCAACAATTGATTATTTTTCAGTGACAATGTCAGCCAAATACTAAGTAGGTTAACAAATTTTTTAAAAAGCCACATAGCAATAATTAACATATATGTATGCTGCCAATTATTTCCAAATATTAAAATTAAAATATACATGTTAACTTGGTTCTTGAATTGTTTTAGAATCTGTAGAGTAGTTGAATTAAAAAAATATTTGAAGTAATTGTACAACAGAGATGAAAAGGTGTTAGAGTGATGCTCTTAAACTGCAAATGATTCCAGATGTCCCTAACATCCAAATATATCTTAGCCTCAGTGCTTTCAATAATGGATGATTATAGTCAGCAAATAACATTTATAAATCAAGTCATTATTTAAATACAACAGTATCCAACATTGCTGCTAAACACTGGACAATGTTGCAAGTCATCAGCACATCCACATGTTCTTCTAAATGACGTTTAGGATCCTAAAATATAATTTTAAAAGATTATTTAGAAGTATTATTGAAATATCACATTTACAAATAGTTGTTTCCATTTAATGCAGTACTGATACAGTTAAGAAGCAATTAAAGATCTGCGTCCTAGTATACAAGCAATCTGAAGCAGTAACTTATAAAATCTTGCTGAAGTTTTGAGCTGTTAGACTGCTCAGGGCTGCATACTGTTTATATATGCCTGAGTACTATTCCAATATTGACATAAAATTGGTATTTTGAACAACTGTTGGATTTACTTTTTCTTCTGTTTCAGTTATTTATTAAACTTGTTATACTGCCAACTACCATAATTTCTTGGTAATTTAAGATTATCAGACAGAAATACTGTGGAGTCCTTGGTGCTCTCTGAACTTGGTTATTTACTTGCAGATATTTCATTATCCAACTAATGAACATCTAATGTAATATCAGTGCTAGTGAATGTGGAGTTTGCTCCTTGTTTATATGCACCAGCTTGCCAGTGTTGGAGGGAATGTGGTTTGCTCTTTGGTAGTTTCTTGATTAGGGTATTGTTTTCTTCTTGTTTGTCTGTCTGGTGTTAATCCCTGTTTAACTAACTGGGTGTTGGCTACTAAAAAGGATGTGTCTGGTCTTTTTGTTTCCTTCTTAGCTCTTTATCTGAATGATATGTAAATATGATTCATCTATCTTTAGAGATTCTTTATCTCTGTGTAATAATTTATTTCTATGTGTATTGATGGCTGATTTGTCTGGATTCCAAGAAATTTCTGGAATTTTCCAGGAATTCCCTGTCCTAAGCCAAATTATATCCAATAATGTTAGACAATCAGCCATCAAGACACATTTATAGCTCTAATACTGAATCAAGGGATGATGGTGCTATGAGCAAAGTTATAAAAGATATTAGCCAGCAAACTAATTATTTTATACTTTGCAAGTACTTTTAAACTGCTCAGTTTAGACAGCTTTTGGTGATTTTATACAAAGCTTGATTTTATAAAGATAATGGAAGATCTTTATCACATCTTAATTACTAGTATGCTAATAGTTGACTGAAGTCATGAGTTTGCCTTAAAAAGACTTTCAGAACACTCAACTCGTGTCCAAATACGATGTACATTATTTACTTTTACACAGTGATTCGGAAGTAACAATCATTTATATATTTTATGTACATTATATTTATATATGTACCATATTTGTAAATTACTAGACAGTTTAAATAATAACTTCATCATAACACTACCAAGTTCATTAATGAAATCAATGGGAGCTTTGCCATTTGCTTCCAATGGAACTGGGATTTCATCCCATGTTATTTTAAGATATACTCACTCAAAACAAAAGCACTTTCCAATTAAATAAATGAAAACAAACCATAAAATATACTTAAGAGGAAAAAAAACCTATGTTGAAGTAGAAAACCTGAAGTACTGCTAAAATGTTATTTTTAGAAATGTTTAATTTATGCATAGTTTGCTACTGGAGTGAAAAAAATATTATGTCCCTGTCTGGATTGGTTAATGTGGCTTCATTAAGGAATGGATTAGCTTGGAATAAGAATGCTTTATCAAATCCAAATCTTTGGCCATGCTTTTGTGAATTCCCTTGCCAGCATGTCAGATAACTATTATTGTCTGAGACTAAGCTTTTACAAAAAGTCCAATTTATTTCAAAGGGAGCAGACAAGATAAAAGCCATTAAGCACTTCCTTCCCTAACTTCATGTTGTTTCATTATCTAGATAACTAAAGCTGATACTGGCAACTTTTGATCTTAACATCTGCAATAATTTATTTTATTGTATTGTATTGCTAAATATAAGATTTATTCAAAAAACCTGCATTTCTGTGATCTTTAGATGTTTTCTCCTCAACAATATTGTTCTCCTGCAGAAGTGCAGAGATTACTGAGCTATATCTTCCAATAGCTCTCATAGTTAACCATGAGGGTTTGGGTTGTTGGAAGTTTATTTTTATTTAAATGTGTATCCCATATTTTCACCTGATAGCATTCAAGGTAGTTAACAAAACAGAATATTGAACAATAAAGACACAGTTAAAACAATATCTAAATAATCATACATTCAAAAGGAAAAGTCCTGACTTACTTTTCCAAAGCAAAGATTAAATATTTTTTAAAGTGGTTTATTTTATAACTTGGAGATGAAGCTGTAGTTCAACACTACTGCCCTCCTAAATTGACCAAAATAAATTCAAGTACATTTAGCTTCCTTCTTAGACAACGTGGACACACTGGAGCACACATACAACATAAAACTCACTTGAAATGTGCTTGAAGGAGTTATGGGAATCAATACTATCACATCAACTTTAGGGTAATATTATTAACTTTAATACTAAGGAAAGTGGCAAAGCTACATCTGAAAATCTTAAGACTACCTAATTAACTTAAGTGAGGTAATATTTAAATGGCAGATTTCTGATATATAATCAGTCTCTAGTCATTCACTGTAACACTCACTTTTATTTCAAAACAGAATTATAAAATTACAATCCAACATTTTCCTTTTAACACACTAGAGCAAGCAGCAGTATAAGAGAAATTGTGATTTCCTCATAATGAATCACTTAAAGGACTGTGCAAAAATCTTAGGCAACCATTAGATTTAGTAACAGTATAATGACCATATATAATTGTCTCAGTCTCTTTATTAGAATACAACTAAAACATACAGGAAATTTGTATGCAGTATTTAAAAACAGGAAAAATAGAAAAAACAGCTTCCATAGGCCAAAGTGGCAAATATTTAGTGTGATTCCTCTCATACTTGAGCAACAGCAGGCACCTGGCTCCCATAAACATAAATGGAATGGAACCCTGAGTACTTTCATTGCTAACACCTGTATGTATCCTACTATTTAATGCCAAAAAATGACTGCTGTGCAAAAAAATATATTATACCAGGTTTGTACAAGACATGCCTGAGCATTACATAGAGTACACACACATGTTGTATGAGTGTAATTCATTGGAAGCTTACTAATAAGACCAACTTTCAATCATGTTCCAGTCAAAATGCCAAAGATCACAGAATTTAACAGACATCACACTTTTGCATCAGCAAGGCTACTCTCAAAGGGATAGTAACAAACTGGATATTAAAGATATGATATTCAAGCTGTTATAAAGAAATGTGAGGAATCAGGAGAGGTCAAGGACAAAAAAAGATTGGAAGGCCAAGGAAACTTTCAAATTCTGATGAGAAGTTCCTCAGAGTTTCTTCTTTGAGAGACTGAAGGAAGTCCAGCAAGGACAAGGACCTGGTTCAACATCTGGCAGTTGCATCAGGATGCTGAGTTGACCCTTCTACGGTCTGAAGAAGCTTGATCAGGAATGATCTTTGTGGAAGGGTAGCAGCCAAGAAATCACTTTTGCAGAAGGGGAACTGGGTGAAGAGGCTAAGATATGCTAAAGCTCACAAAGATTGGACTAAGGATCAGTGGAAAAGAGTATTATGGAGTGATGAATCCAAGTTTGAAATTTGGGTCCAATCATTTTATTTTTCAGCATGGTAATTATCCCAAGCACGCTGCTCCTGGTGTGAAATCACATTTAGTGAGAAAACAGCTGATCAAATGCGGACAGCCACAGACTGGCCTCCACAGGGCCCAGACCTGGGCATTACACAGGCAGTGTGGGATCACATGGACCGAGAAAGAAATGAAAGGCGACCTAAATCTGAAGAGGAACCTTGGGAAGTGCTAAAAGAAGCCTGGTGCAATATCCCAGAAGGTGAGCTCAGAAACCTTCAGGGCAGTCTCCCCAAAAGAGTTCAAGGCATGCTTAGAGCCCAGGGAGGTCACACTAAATACTGACTTTTGCCCAAAGAAGCCATTTTGTTCTGAAAATTGTGTGTGTACACATTTTGTAAATTTTGTGTACACATTTCCTGTATTTTCCATTTGAATCCTAATAAAGAGACCAAAAAAGAATTATGAATGGTCATTAAAACTTTGCTAAAACAACAAAATGGGTGGTGGCTTGAGACTTTTGCACAGTACTGTAGGTGAGATGGACATTATAGAAATGTAATAAATAAAATTTAAATAAAAGCCATGGGGAGATTCTGAGTTTCAACTAAGCTGCTTGATACAGAAGCTGTTGCTCATCTAACAGGTGTTCTAACTACCACTGGATTACTGTATTTGGATCCAAGCCTATATATTTCTCTTATGCCAATAATCCCAAATTATTGCCTTAAAATTAAAAGGAAACCAGGTTGTTGAAGTGCTTTAGATATCAGTTTTAACTTTCTCGATTACATTATTCTCAAGAGATCCTGAATACTAGGGAAACACACCATATGCTAGATATACAAGATAGTTTATTGAGGAAAAAAACCCACTTTACAGGTACTCATTTAGTGACTGCCTCATTTAGTGACCATTTGCAGTTACAATGGTAATAAAAATAATTTTACAATCTATCCTCACATTTACAACCTTCACGGGTCTGTAAAGCAAAGGAAAACTGAACTAAGATCATAAGCACAGTCTTGGTACCACCTAGCAACCACTTCACTTAACAGTGAATTTCTAGTCCCTTCTGAGGTCACTAAATAAGGCC
>JANHZU010009497.1:6385-17020 GCA_032468055.1 Acrochordus granulatus | reverse complement strand
AAGTTGTATTGCTGTGAGCCTTTGGCACTTGCAGCCCTTCTGAATGAGAGCCAGAAATATTTCCTAGATGTCAAATGTCAATTTTATATCCATTGTTGATGGATTGTTGATACATTTTTAAGTCACAGACTTTAATTACAGTGGAAATAAATGGCTATTATAGAGAATTAAGAAAAAAACATCCACATATGACTAAATATACACACAAATAATTTTTTTCATGCCAGTATAATTCCTCACCTGCTTGCCAACATTTTTTATTGCCAGCTGTTCAGGTGTCATTTTATCTTCTTCCTCCACAGCCTGTAAAACAAATGTAGAAAAGGCTGACATTTAGTAACTTACTACTTCAAAACTTCTCAAAATGTAAACAGTGTCATTTTCCATTGAAGCTGAACCTTTACTATTGTTTTAAGGGCACATAATAAAAAAAAAACTTACCTTGGTGATTTAACAAAGGCACACTAACTAATACATAAGGATAGAAGTCAATGCCTTCCTTAATATTACTTGAATGATTTTTAGAAATGCTCAGTGAGTTGTGATTAATACCAATTTGGTGAGACCAACATACCTTCTCAGTACAGTGAAGAGGACAGAACCAGAATAACATGGACTGTGCAAATGTCACTGACACAAGTTCCTCTGACAACACGAGCAAGAAGCTTTTCACTATTCTGGACCTGCAAATTTTTTTTTACAGAACTCAGCATTTCTTTGCTGTGATTGAAACATGACCCAGAGTTTAAAAAAGTAAAAGGCAAGGTCTGTCCATCTCCAAGTTGTAAAATTAGTTGTGCTAATTTCTTGAAATTATTCATGAAAAAAATATTTTTTCAAGGTTGGGTATTTCCTTTTCTCCACATTACACTGGAGTCGATTTTTGAATCGATGCTTCCAGAAGCTAATCTAACAAATCACTATGGTCAAGTAATTATCTGGCAGGGGCCCAATGTGGTACCTTGTTATAGTTCTTTGCTAGTTCCAGCATTTCCTTTACCACGGTTTCATTGAGCTTACAGTGTTCACTGTAGTCCTGAAGAGTTAAACCTTCCATCCAACTTTTCTTATGTAAATTCAGTAACATCTACCCAAAAGAAAATAAAAATAGAGAGCAAATAGTAAAATAATTGTACTTGTGGCTTATACAGCAAAATCATTTATTTTTAACATAACAGTGGTATTAGGAGGATATTAGAGAAATCACAGATATCTACTGGGTTAGATCCAATTTTTTTGTTAATGATACAAGTGTTTCTTAAACTGAGCTCTAACCCAGAACAGGAAAAAAAAGTCTGGGAGGAAATATTTAATAACTTCCTTTCCTTTCTAACCCCCAGCAAGAATGCCCACTGTTTTTTAGAGATTCCTCCCTCCAGTTTTAGAGGAGTGGTAGAAAACATGACAAATCTATGAAGACTGCTGAATCCTTCATTTCAAAGGGAATAAAATTCCAGGGCCTTACCAGAATAATTTTGTCCACAGAAGACAGAATATGGAGGTAAACCTAGGTCAATTATGCTTTATTACAACAAATACAAAGAGACACCAATGTTTTTAGTATGGGAGAGCTTAGATTCAGAAAACTAGTGTCAAGCCCGAATTACATAGGCCACCTCAGATAACATTTTCCGTCTCATAAGTTAGCTCATCATAGACTTAAATATCCATTCCCTCTGAGTTCATCTGATAAGATAAAAACTGTTTGTTCTTTAAGGTCTCTGTGAAATTTGAACCCACACTCATATGGGGATTTATGAAGACATGATTGAGTGCTAAAGCATGTTTGGGTTCATGTGGTTTTAGGCCTTCTGCCAGACTATCAGCTTCCAATAAATAATTGGTGTTAAAACTGCAGAAGTACTATTTTCAGCCATGAGTATGATATAATGAATACAGGCAAGGAAGATATAGGAAACATGGATGCCAGGACACTGGGCAAAGGCTGCATAAAATATTAATGAAAATAATCTTCATTTCTTAAACCTTTTTTAAATCACACTTGACAATTACTGTTATCACCTTTACAAATGTGTGTTGTGAAATGAACCAAAGTAACATTTCCATAGGTTAATTTTAAACCCCAGCCTCCAGAATGCAGAGAAAAAAATTTACTGTACAAATCATGATGCAAAAGAATCAGTTCAAATGTCACTTTTGCATGTTTTGTAAGTGCAACTATATCATAGAGCATCTAAGCTCACAAAGCCGTTCATCAGAATTGCTCTCCTGTGTTTACTACAACATTGAGAATTTGAAGCAGCAAAGACTTTAGCAGTTGATTCTTGCAAGCCCAAATGAGTTCCTGGTGAAAAGACCGCTGTCTTTTTGAATCCAAAGAACACTATTGAACACTTATGACTGAACAATGACCTTAGTTAATGTCTATATTCTCTAATAAAGATAATTAGCATGGAAAGATATCTGAACAGTTACAGTGCTCTAAAATAAATGTTAATCATGAACAGATGGAATATATTGTGGGCATAAAAATTAAAACATCTGTATTTGGAAAGAATTAGCAAACTAGGAAAAAAGTATAGAGTTATGTTTTTAATAAGACTACTGGAACTGTACTGAAAAGTATACCTGTAACTATAATTTATGAACAAAAATTTTTAAATGTGACTGATCTAACAACCCTTTCCAGACTTTACCACAGAAAATGAAGAAAAACCTTAATCTTATTTTTTTTAAGATTAATAGTGGTAGCCCTACTATTATTCAAGAGATTCCTTGAGCAAAACTACCAGTGCTCAGCCATGCAAGTGTTCGAGAAGGCTTGTAAACTGTATCTAAAATGCTTTACAGATTAAATCTTCAATCAAGTGCTGCTGTTTATATGTTTTGTTGGTTGTAAATATTCAAGAATAGATGTATTATTTTTGGATGGATTATATGGATAAACTGGCTTGTGTAAGCAGGTTTGAGCTATGCAAGAAAAGAGTATATGGTTTTATAAATAAATAAATAAAGACAAGAAAATTAACAGATTCATTGTAATAGCACTACAGAAATAGAAAATAGCTTTCAGAAACACGGAGCTTTAAAAATAGAATAGCCATATTTTTATCATAATTTAAACAAAGATGTTCATAAATTGTTTAAGACTGATTTTTGCCAACCACTTATTTACTAGCACATTCACTACTTGTGCATGTAGATGCCTTCTGGAAGAAATGTTGCTTTTTCCCACAGAGTTCACATTGAGACTTTATCTGTTACATGACATTATGCAAAAATAGGACCCTGAATTATTATAGTTGATAAATTTCAACAGCAGTTTCTTATTAGCTGGAGATTAATACACAAAAGCAGCAGTATTAATTCCTAAAACTGGTTTGATATAATTTTAAAAAACACAGAGATAAAAGAAAAATACCTTAAGGTAATTAAAAAAACCAAAACCAGAGCCCAATTTGTGGGTAGCACTGCCCCATCCTCTGTAAATCTTGGTCAGAAAAACGCCCCTATTGAGATAAAGAATCAAAGTGACAAAGATATTTTTTGTTGTTAGTAACTGAAAATATTTTAGAAAAAATGGAACTTGCCTTCTGTTCTAATTCATTCTTCCTGTAGTTGATAGTAATGGAATAGTAATGTCTGTTCAGCCCATGGATTAAAGCCTAGATAGATAATGTTTAAAATGCATTATTAAGTGCACCTGATCACTTCTGCCAAACAAAACAGAAGAATTATTTTTAAATATTGCATTCAAGTTGTGAGTTATTTAAACTTTTTTGAATATATACAGCTACTTAAATATATCTAGATGCTCTGGTACCACAAACTCATCAAAAGCTGGCACATATTTTTAATGGCAGGGGAATAAATATACAATAGGGTAGAGATATTTTTAAAACAGTAGCTTGGCAAACAGTATAATTAATCATTGTCCTAATAAATGGGTTTAACTCATTTAAAAATATTTCAGTTGTTTCAGGGATGGCATATAAATAAATGGTGTGGAATATTTAAGCATTTAATGCAAAACTTTTAAAAATGATTACATCCAACAACAAGAATTTGAATTTCTGTTACAATTCAACTCTGATTTGAATCTCTATTTTAAACTAAGTTAATAAATGCAGAAAACTATTTCTGATTAGAATACAAAAAAGTCACACATGTACAAAGCAGAATTAAATCCTCAACTGAATACTGCCGATAGGCTTTTCTGTTGCCACAGTATCCACAACTTAAATAGTGGAAGCAGTTGTATTACATTTTATATGAAGAGATATTATCAAACAATATGCAGATCCCTTTTTGATAGTTCTTTTCCTAACAAATGAGATATCTTAAGTTGAATAATTTTAAAGGAAATGTTTAAATATACTGTACAGCAAATCAGGGTTAGAGCTGGAATGAGCAACAAACAATCCTTTAGGTTGGCTATACTTCTAACAGCTGAACTTTAAGATACTTCTTAACTTTCCAAAAGCAAACAATAAAAAATAGAAAAGTTAGGAAGCAGCACAATACCATGGGGTTTGCATAAGAAGTCATTACATACTGCCTTGGAAGGCCCAGTAATATATTCTCTAGAAACATACAAGCACAGGCTTGCCTGCACCCAATCAAAAACATGAGATGGTTCTTCCATACTCATTAGGCTTTGTAGTTTGTACTACTGATTATCCTAATCAGGAATAATTTCATTCATTCTTATTAAATGGAAATGCTTTGGTTCTGAAAAAAGTTGTTCTATTTTATTTGGGAAATCTGCAATAATAAATCATGAAGCTCATAGATTTTGAAATAGGTGTATAAACTTTTAACAGATAAAAGATTGCGAAGATAAGAACAAAAATTGGAGCTCAACAGTAGTCCTTGCTGTTTTCAACTACAAGTATTGTATTTGCAGCATGTGTTGCTATTAGAGGTCCTGTAATTAATCTTTAGAGAAATAATTAGACTTCTGGTAGCAACTAACTAGACTTGTAAATTCATTTAAAATATTTTTTGCAATATTACATTTAGTGTGGGAAAATGATAATGATAAAGCAAAAATTCATGGAGGAATGTTTGTTTCGGAAACACTTTCTGCATGGAAGTCTGTTTATATCTAACTCTTACCATGGATAAGTAGATCTTACATACAATGTTATTTCTAAAGTTAATTTAGTATCTTGGCCTGAAACCTACAAACAAAAGCAGCAAGCTGCATGATTACATCCTAAATTCCCAGAACAAATTCCCTTACTCTCAGGTCAACCAGAGGATGTAGATGCATCAGTACCAAACTTCACTACAGTTAAGAGAAAGCTATGTCCTTTAACATTATTTAAATCGTCTTAAAACCTGGATTAGTGAGGAACATGGGAGGCATTGCTTGAAATTAAAACCAGTACTACATTTCTAAAGGGTAAATTTAAATGTAGAATTAATCTGCAGGTGATGAAGGAATGGGAACACATGCTTGATGGCTGCCTCATATTTTAAAATGAAATTAATAATTTAAAAGTGGTATCTCTAAAAAAGGAAGATAGAGTCAGCCAATAACAATATGGAATTTTATTTCTTCAGGGATTTCATCCAATATCTGACCTGCAGTTTTAAGGTTGCAATTTATTTATTTAGGAAATAGTAAATATTTACTTATTCATTACAATATTATTATTATGGTTGGTCGCACAGTCAACCAGATATTTAGATTAGATTTGGCATTTTTATCCACCTATTGAGTCGTTCCCAGGGACCTGGGATTATTATTATTTCTTATTAATAAATAAGTTTAACAACAATAAATTGCAATCCTATGCATATTTCATGGAAGTAACTCCACTAAAAGTAATGAACTATACTTAAGGATTTAATTCTGATATTATTTTCAGGATTCTACCCACTATTATGAGTTGGCTATTGGATCTATTACCATGCATACAAAGTTTTTGATGAATACCATCTACAGTCTTAGGATCATGGAAGGAGAGCACACAAGCCCCCCACCGTTCTCAAGGACACTAGCAAAGCCTCTTGAAGAAAATTTACAGACATCTTCTGAAATGAAAAGATATTTGTGGTGTGGATGTACTACAGTCAGTGTCTGTCTTCCAAGAAATCATCTTAACTGCCCTGGTAACCTCTGTGTCCATAAGAAAATTTAAGGCTAAGAGAAAGAGAACCCAGACACACCAATAAGGCATTGTCCTCCCCATGATGTAATAGTCTCAGACATGCATATAAAATGATTTAAACAGTTTTAAAAAATTGGCAGACAATTTTTTTAAAAATAATACATTTTATCAGGACACAGCAATTGTAAAAGAACAATATGCATTACTAACATCTTCATGCCATAAAAAATTATTAAAAATTCAAGAAGTGATTACTAAATCTAAATTTATATCAGATAATTTTTCATGTGTATCTGTATCTGTACATATACATACATTTTAAGCTACATTAAAAGTGAGTACATTAATATTAAATACCTGTATAGATGGCTTGTTTAAGTGACCCAGATTTGAAGTTGTTTGTCTCGGTTCATGTCCTAAGACCATCATATTAGCATTGATTAATCTGAAAGCATCGATAACAACCTGAAAAAACAAGACGGCAAAGTCAATTCTCTGAAGAAAATGCAAGTGATTGCACCAAGGAACAGCAGAGACATCACAATCAAGTCGCATCTGTTTTTGGCCTTTTTCCAGAAAATTATTTAATTATAATATTAATAAAAAAGAACCGCCTGCTGGCTCTGCCATCAGCACACCAACTCAGTTTAGTATTGCAAGAGGACACCAATTACTACATTTTTCAAGGTGATGAGAGAAAATAAATTAGGTTTCATGCTCTCTTACCCGCTTTTGATAATTATGTTTATATACATACGTATGTACACACAATGCAAGTTTTAAAAAAATCTTCTCTACTCAAATTGAATGATAGGGAGACTAACTCTGAAACCGAGCACAAGCTAAGGGACTACGTTTAAAGCCCAGTCGTGTCACATCAATTATACCAAAGGAATACTTGAAATGACAACAAAATTATAGTCAGCAAGGAACTTGCCCCATGTATTCTCTTCTAGTCAGATGCTTTTTATTTCTTGCAAGTAGGAAAGAGGCTATACACTGTCGGATGAATTAAGATGACCTTGTCAGAGTCATACCCAAGAGTTAAACAGAGCAAAAAGCAAGGCAAACAAAAATAAGGTCACAACAATAAGAATACAGCTAGTAACTTTCAGAACTTTGTGATTTAGTTTTGTTTAATTCTGTAAAATTCCATAAATGATTCCCTGATTCTAAGAAAGACAGAATGTTGTAGCACTACATATTAAAGTCTAGAAGAGATTTTCAAACTGTGTTCTGTGGAAGTCTGAATCTTGATTGAATTCTGTAACAGACCAAGGGCTGGAAAAAAAATTCACAAAAACCAACCACTTTTTTGTCCCAAAAATTTTGCCCTTTGATCAGAAGTTCCAGTATTTTTATTTATTTTTTAGCTAACACTTCTATAGCTTAAAAAGATTTGAAAACCTCTGGACTAGAATACTGTTCATACAAACTCAAGCCATTTCTCAATTTACCTGAGCTCAACATTCTAATATATACTGTATATGCACAGAGATGTGCCTTCTGGAAAGCCACTACATCAGTCATACAGAATAATGATATATAGTATAAGGAACTGAATGAATGTGGCTACAAATTTCTACTGGATGAACATAATAGTCCTGTTCAGTAAATATACATGCATTTGCATATGAGGAACTGTCCAAAGTACTGCAATTATTTCCCTACAGGTACATGCTTTGTATAGAAGCAGCATTTGAATCCAAGTTGGACTGGTGGTAAGATGTGAGGGAACAAAACAACATCATGACATGAAGGAAAACATAAGGAAGAAACCTGGAGTACTATCCAATGAGATCTCATCAGACTAAAATAAATGAAGGTTAAAGAAAATAAACAAATTTGAGATAATCAACAAAAAATAATTAAGAAATTACAAAACTGTTCAGCTCTTACCTCAGTTTATTCTCTTGAGCAAAATAAACTGAGTTTAAAATCTTAAACTGTTTTTTGTACCTCTTTTGCAGGAGAAGTAACATGTATATGCATAAATGTTACTGAAAAATAATATGAGATGATTTATAGTCATTCTACTCTTTCACAAGAGCAAGACAGCTACAACCATTAATGTTACCAAGGTATGAAATATGCATCATCTACACATTCTGAGTTTGCTTTAAGCACTTTTAAATAAATGAAACAAATTGAGGTCCCAGTTTGCTGACATAGTGATCTTGCCTTTATATTAGAATTCAGCTGGTTGGCCCTGTCTTCATATTTTAGTTCATAAAATGTTCAATCTGCACATTTTAATATGGTTAACAATGATGAAAATAACAATACTCAGAAAACAGCTGGGTTGCACACTACACTAAGCCTGCTATAACTAATTTATTTTAGGTTAGCACGTTATATGAATCTGGTGATTATTTGCAACCCACACACATACTATTTATTCAACAAGCAATGACTAAAACAAAGTGTGGCTTAGCATTTTGAGCAGTGATATAAACTGATAAGGAAAGGAAGAAAGCCCTATGGCAAAACATTTACTTTACATTAGACAACCTATGACCTGTTGGATTATTGTTTCAAAGATAGTTCCTTACCTAAGTAGAGAAACAGAATGAGCAAGGGCAAAAAAATAGTGGGAATGGTCATAATCTTTGACTTCTTACCAGCCTGACCACAGCTAAAAGTCTTCTGGCAACTGATGATAGTACTGACCTACCCAGACTCTGGAAGGCTCAGGTGGGACCAGTCTATCTAATCTCTATCAAGCAAAGAAGGGACTGATCTATCCAGCTTCTGGAAGGCGAGGGTGGGACCAGTCAATTCATCCTCCAGGCCGCAGTGTAGCAGCACTGAAGTGACCACAAATTTGCCAAAGGCAAGGAATATTGTAGATCCCCTCCCCTGATGAGATCTATCTAGCGGGCCTTCTCTGTAGTGGCGCCCTCCCTTTGGAACATTATCCCAGCAGAGATAAGATTGGCCCTCTCTTTGATACACTTTTGCAAGGCCCTGAAAACATGGTTTTGTCAACAGGCCTGGAGACCCCAGAGTGAAATGGAGCCCATCAATTCAGTGATCTGAGTGTTGTCACCAGGGTGGTAGGAAGTTATTGGGGTTTTTATTTTTGTAAGACACCCAGAGTAAGTTGGGCAGCCAAATAAATTTTCATTAATAAATTTCAACTCCTTGTGAGTCCCAGATTTTAGACATATCTGTAAGTTAGCCCATTTGAAGTACCTTGGTTCAAAAACTGTTCCCTGATGATGTACCTGTTTCACTCAGATCACAGACACAAGATTTTAGTAGATCTCCAAGATGAAGCCCTAGCATTTTCATTATAGGACTAGGAACACACTTACATAAAACTCTGATGACATAAGCAGCTTATGTTCTCACACTGATTTGATCAGAATGGCTCACCAAAATATGGAATTTCAGCAACAGTTTCCCCCTCCTGGGGTGGAACAAATTAATAAAAAACTATCTTACATTTTTTCTAACATGCTAGTATTAAAAACTACATTATATAGATTTTATAATATGTTAATCCTACTCTTCCTCTTACAAATCTGACAATATCATCCCCTATTCCTTACTAATAGATCTATGTTAAACAAAGTGATTCTGTTTTCAAGCACCTTTGGCCTTTAATATTATACATTAACATTAACTCGTGCAGAGATAACCTTTCTCTTCAGGGAATGGGCATAATTTATGTGTCTTTTTTTACAAGTTATATAATCGTAATTTTAAGTGTCCTTCCCACCCAAGAAATTTGCTTAGGCTCTGATTCTAAAATGTGTGGAGGGACATAACTTGATTCTCCCTAGCAATAGTTTCTAAAAGTAGAAATTGATGTCTTCATGAGGTAATCTGTTGCTCTGTACTTATTAACAGGCTGTTCAACGATCTTTTTTTTTACTAGTGGCATTCCATGTACCATCTCAAAAAATATATATACAGTTGTGACCACAAACAATAGATTGATCAAATAATGAGGGGATTAGATTCATTTTTCATACAAAAATACTGATCCTGTGTTCCTAGAAAGGTTATCTCTGGGCAAAGTAATTTTACACTATATTTCTCTTTTTGCTCTATCAGGGAACTTCCTTGAAACTACAACAATTTAGGAAAGTTTAATATGTTATAGGTTTATTTCAATCTTTATATTTTTATGTATCAGTTTTGAATTTAGTGTTTTTATATAACACTAGATGACCCATAACCTGCTGGATCATTTTTTCAGAGATATTTCCTTAACTAAATATGGAAACAAACGACCACAGGTGGGCAAAAAAGCAATGGGAGCAGGAGCAATTTCTGACTTCCTCATTGACTTTGCCTGTGGAAAGCTGGCAGGGAGTGTCAGAAATCATGATCATGTCACTGCAACAGTGCTGCAGTGTCCACAAATTTGCCAGTACAACTGGTCTGAAGATCCTTAAAATTTTAATTCTACAAGAATACATTTTTTAAGTTAACACATTTGAAGTACAGTGGTGCCTCACAAGACGAGTAACTCGCAGGACGAGCAAAAAATTTAATCAAAAAATATTCCGCTAGACGAGCCGCGACTCACGAGACGAGGAAACTT
>JANHZU010009494.1:291815-315789 GCA_032468055.1 Acrochordus granulatus | reverse complement strand
TTTGTGTTAGCTTTTATGTTTGCTTTAAAACTTTTACATATATTAGAATTATACAATTGATATATGATAAATAAGGCAGTTTCCCATAAAAAGAGTTGCTGTCACTTTAGGGATTTTTTTTTGATGCAACTTGTGCAAGAAAAATGTGGTAGTGATGGGAATTAGGGGAATATTGTAGGACTTAGCAAAGGCAGGAATGATTCAGATGAAAGCAGCAGACTGTATGATTATTTTGAGTTAAAATGAGGCCATTCCAACCTGGCAATAGGGCCAAGCATGCTTTAGCGGTGATTCTGAAGAAGAGTTGGGTTTCACGTAAGCACAGGACTTTGATCTAGGTTGAAGAGAGCACTGACGAAAGAACTTGCTTGAAGGAATCTACTTTAGAGAAAATTCATGGTTGCAAGGAGGTTGGTCTGCTTTAATGTATAGCAATAGCCCACTTGGGTCCAAAACATTCTGAATCATTTTGAAAACATGTATAGCTCCAGCTGACATGACTCCAGCCATTCAGAGCAAATCTGCCCCTTTCTTATTCTGCTCATCAGCATTAGTAAATCTAAAAATAGAGTATGTAATTGCTTAATTCTGTTAAAATTTAAAAACACAGATGCTAGTTCTTGGAGGAGATCAGTTTGTCACTCTGTAGCACACATTGCTTGGAAATTGCTCCCAGGAATAATTGTTTGTTTGCGTCTTGCCTCCTTAAGGGCTTATTCCTTTTAAAGGCCTGGCTTCAGAGTCTTCATCTAGCTAGGAATGAGAAGATACAGCTTCAAAGTGCTCATAAACCATGTACAGGATGTATGCCTAATATGTGTAATCTCAAGCTAACCTTGGGTCAGCTGGACTCTGAGCCTAACTGATCTCTCAAGTGGGTTGTGAGGATAAAATATTGTGGGGGGTGTTGGCAGGGTCCACTCACAACCTTGAATTTCTTGAAGAAAGATGGGCTGTAAGTGTAATACATGCAGTCGAAGAGCGTCATGATTTAAACGTCAAAACGAATGCATTTTACTCCCATTCACTTGTGCTACAGAGGCAGATGAGGCTGCCTGTTCTCTGCTGCATGAGGCACTGTTTTGAATTTAAAACTGTAGAGGTGGAAGGATGGATCTTTGCTTCCACAGCACAGAAGGGCCTCTCTATTTCGCCCCTTATCTTGCATCTGTCATTCAGGCAGATACATACAGTAAATAAACAGAGGTTTGGCTGAAATCCTAAGTCCCGATCTGCTCAATAGGATTTCTTTACATAAACATGTGTACAGATGTTCTGTTAGGCAGCAGCCTATGAGAGTACCCTGGAGTCAGCAGTGCTTAACTTGCATGGAACTGAGCTGTTAGCTCAGAAATATGGGCAAATGGGTCAACGCGTTAGCAAGCAATTCTTACCGTGGAATTCAGTTGGAAAGGAAATACGTTTCGAGAACATCTCAGTAATAATAATGACAATTACCCTTAGTTTAGACACACATGGACTTAACTCCAGGAATTTTGCATTTAAATGAATGTGGCTAGGTTCACCCATTTCACAAAACCATTGTGTGGTTGGCTTGGTTTGGACTTAACATCTGCCATTTCAATCACTGTGGATTGTTAAACCATGGCCAAGGCTCTGTCTGTGCATCTACCCACTCAGCTGTAGCTTATTCAAGAAATTGAACTGAACTGTGGCTTATTCAAGAAATTTAAGCAAACCAGAGTCTAGCACAGTCGATCAGCGTATCCTGTCCTTTGATTCCAAAATATTGATAAATAGGGTCTACAAAACACGGCAGTTTGGAGTGCTTCTGTTGACGGCATCATCCAGCTGCTTGTACTGTTTTCTGATACTCATCTTTCCGTCCTCCTGACAGTAAGCATTCTGTGATATTTGGGCTACATTTCTGCTGTAATTTGGCACATGAGCTTGCAGTTACCATAATGATTGCCTTTTGCATCCTCCCAAAGTTCCTGGGGCTTGGAAAGGCAGTCCTTATTGGGCTCTGTAAGCAAGAAGCCAAGTGTGTGAATTTCTGTAATGTGTGGCAAGGAGGAGAAAGGCCGTTTAAGGCCTTTGATAAGAAGAGAAGAGGGGGGAGATCCTCCTTATAGAGCTGCTCCTTTGGTGCAGCAGGGAGGTGGCAATTTTGAAAGGAGACTCAATCTTTACCTAGCCCGGAGGCTAAAAAGTCAGATATCTGTGCAAAGAGCTACAGGGAGTAGTTAGTGATGGGCACAAAGTGCCCTCTGTTGGCAGGAAGGAACAGTATTTTGAGATTCAATCTACCGTGCAAGGCAACTTGCAATAAATTTGCACTGTAAAAAGGGGAGAAAAGATCCAGTCTTGCATTGGAGGAGAAAGGAAGACACATTCACATTACCTTGATCAGATGGACTCTTTGTAAGAAACTGTGAAGTCACGATGAAGCACTTTTCCATCAAATTAATTTTTTTTGAGAAGAGGGCGAAGTACACTGAGCTTTTCCCTGCAAAAGAAAAAGATTTGAAGTGCTTCGCCACAGCTGATTTCTATGTGAGGACTTACACCAATGGTGTGCAACATTTTTGAGGCTGCCAGCCATATGTGGCCTTTAGTTAGCATGATAAGGACCACCCTCCTAAAAGTGAGTGA
Source organism: Acrochordus granulatus (assembly GCA_032468055.1). Lineage (NCBI taxonomy): Eukaryota > Metazoa > Chordata > Lepidosauria > Squamata > Acrochordidae > Acrochordus > Acrochordus granulatus. The sequence goes on along the minus strand of JANHZU010009494.1, from coordinate 313,173 downwards.
TCTCCAACATTTGACTTGATTTCATTTACATTATTTAGTCGATGTTTCAGCAGGTGGAAGCAACTGTCTGATCTGGAGCAGCCTTAGAAACAGGATTAGGGCTGGCTAGCAGTGCAGTTTTTTTCCTTCAAGAAATCTGTGGGTCCTAAGGCTAAGTTGGGAAGAAAATAATTCTGGAAGACAAATCACAAATCACCTCCTATCGTTGCCCCCATTTCTATGGATGTGTCCACATAATTACCAAGATTTGCGCTCAGTTAAAGGAAGGTTTTACTTGTTATAATATATTTAATAATTTCTTCAGTCACCTCAGAAATTAACTTTTAAACAGTCTGCTCTTCCAGTGCTAAGGACTGAAAAGAAAAATTGCATTGCCAGCCACTTAAGGTTTCAGTTTTAAGCTGTCGTTGACCCACATTATATAAGTCCATTTATATATATATATATAGATAAAACAACTGTGGTATTTATACTTTTCTATGCAAAGTGAGCCCAAGACAGCCAGCAAACTACGAGTACAAAAATACATCATCATCACATGTTTTAGATTCAAAGAATAAAAAGATGTATTAAGATGTAGTTTTCCTAGCATTAAAAAAATCCTGCAACTTTGGAATTAAAATGCTTTATGGCCTTTGGAAAGCCATAAAAGCATACCATATGTTTCATATTTCACATGTATTTATTTAGCGCAGCGTGTTATACTTTTGCCCAATTTGGTAATAGCAGTTAGCTGACCTTGGCTGATCATGAAAAGGCGAAGCAGGATCCCTTGGAGGAGACACCACCAGGAAATACCAGAATTAAAAGCTAGATGGAATTATCAGTGAGACTTTATTGAAGCCACTTTGGCACTGTTCCCGATGAACTGGCCATCCTTGTATGGTCACTAGAATTGAAGTCAGCTTGAATCTTTATCCTTCAGCCATAGACTTTTATATAGTTATGTCCTCAAGGACACTTGCATCATCTAAATTAAAAAGAAATGACGAAACACATCAAAGAAAAGCCGTGAAAAGTAGTTTATCGAGGAATCAGTGAACTCAGGTGGAAGAGAAACAGCCTTCCAAAAATAAAAGGATGATTCCATGACACTGGAAGGGGCCATCAAGCTCCAGCCTTTGAACATTTTTTTAGGAGATGCATATCTTTCTCTGCATGCAAATAAATGTCACTTTGTCAGTGCAAAACAAACAGCCCCTCTTCCCAAACAGGATATGAGTTTCTAATATATCTATAAAAAGCTTCCAGAGTCATTTGAGATTTGGACACGTGGGAGAAATTTGAAGGTGGGAAGGAAGAGCATGGATAAATTTGAGTCCTGGAGAGGGTAATTAAAAAACCCTATTTGTACTGACATTTCTTTTCCTTGAAATGTCTCAGTAGAGTATAAATTGGGTTGGATTGAATTTTGGTAGGCTGCTGTGAGAAAACAACATCCTCCGGCACAGCTAACAGAATAAAAATACTCTTGAGTCCAACACCTTTCCTAGCAGAATTATGGAAGTGTTTTGGTATTGTCTTCTTTTTGGATGCTTTTTTTCCCCAGCTTTCCAGCTAACTTACTTTGCCCTACCATGAAGAGATAACTAACAATGCAGTGCTATAATTTACAATTGAATAGCCCACTTCCACCCTCCCAAACAAAGCAATGAATTAACTTTTTATTTTCTTGGAGGTATTTACTTATTTCCAGATACAGTTTCATGAGACATCTCCCCAAACATTTCTTTTTTAATGGTATAATAATCACAAACAAATGGTCTTGAACTGAGCTAACTCCTGGATGCATCTATGCAGATTTCTTGACTACAGTATGGAAATGGCTTGTTGCCTTTGCAACTTCCCAGTTTAGCCAACAACCCAGTTTAGCCAATAAAATCAAAGAAACAACCAGGGTGATGTGGATTATATTTTTTGGGAGTATTTTCAATCCCACCCAGATGTGTTTAAAGTTGACACTTGAAGCATTGTTGTGTTAGAACAATATAATTCCAAAACAGAAGGTTTCACCTTAAAGCAAGAGAATTTTATCCAGGAATTAGGTTTAAAGGGGTGTAGAGGCATGAAGGTTGAGATGTTGGGCTTATTGGCTGGAAGGTTGGCAATCCAGATTTGAGACCTAAGTGCTGCCATGCAACAGGGTGAGCTCCCATTGTTGGCCCCAGCTCCTCCCAACCTAGTTGTTGGAAAGCATGCAAAATGCAAATAGATAAATAGGTACCACCTTGCCGGGAGGAATTGTTTGCACCTTGGTGTATGCTGGCCACATGACGACAGAAGCATCGTTAGCTAGGAAACAGAGATGAGCACTGCCTCCTAGAGTCAGCCACGACTGACTGGAGAAAACTTTACTTTTTTTAGAAGGATTACTAATAAAAAAAATAGACAACGGGTATTATTTTTGTCTTACTCAAGTTAAATTGCAAGAATGGATAAAATACATAAAAGAGCAAATTAAATGATATGAAGCAACATAAAGTTATATTTCATGTAATGCTAAAGTTTAAATAAACAGGTATCCCCACTGGCTTAAGGTGATGGATCAGAGAGCTATCTTCAGCTTTATTTATATATATTATAAGGAGGTTTTCAAAGCGAAAAACACCACATTGCATAAATATTTTCTATTAAGATACTTTTTGCAGATAATGTATTGGAGAACCGGTAATTCCTCACCTTGACCACTTGCTTTACTGTTGCAACTGTTTGAGATATGCATGTATGCATATACACAGAAATAACACACGGACCAACGCACACACACAAACATATGCATAGACTATTCTTTAAATATGCATTAGTAATGCTTTCGACCTTTGCAATCAAATGGATTCCTTCTCTATTAAGAGGAAGCAAATCATGCACACAAGGCAATGGTTGACTACTATAAACTTGAAATTTAGTCCTATTTTAGTCTAGCAGCATTGTACCGAATAAACTATGCCCAATTCTCTTTCTAGAGGGCTGGATCACTATGCTCTGACTTGAGCCAGTGGTTCAAGTATTGGTCTAGAAAACCAGGAGACGGTGAGTTCTAGTCTCACCTTAGGCATGGAGGTTAGCTGGGATAACCTTGGAGCAGTCACTTTCTCTAAGCCCAACCCACGTCGCTGGGTTGTTGTTGTGAAGAAAATAGGAGAAAGGAGCATTATGTGTGTCTTGAGTTACTTATAAAGTAATAAAGGTGGGATAAAAAATAAATAAACTATTTTTGTCTTCCTGTCCCACATCATGGGCTTATCTTGCTTAGCTTTGGGAGGATCAGCCAAGGTCAGGTTGATGCTGCCCCTTCTGAGGCAGAGCGATAAGTCTCTGTATTATTAATCTGGATGGTTTCTACCCTCACTTGACAGGTTTTCATTCCAGTTCCAGAATCTTCCAGAAGTGATGCTCTTCCCCCTGATGGTGATGCTGCTGCAGACCGGGAGTAGCCATGGCACCCTCCCTTTCTACAATGGCTTCTACTATGATCGAGTTATGAATGATAAAGGAGACGGAGAAGGTAGAGTTTGGATAGGGAAAAGAATACCTGGCTAGATGAGGAGCAAAAAAATAACAATTGTGGATTTACTGAAAATCTGTAGAAAAACCAGAGCTCTTATGTGAGAATATGAGAGTTTACCGGAGAGAAATAAAAGCCATAGTTGAGTTTTCACAGTTTCCCATTTAACATGCATTTATTTATTAAACATATATGCCACTCATCTCACTATCCAAGCAACTATGGTTATAGGTCTATGATTTATAGACCACTGGGTCAGAGAACTGTTTGACCTGACAAGAAATGTGCACATTTTACAGCATTAAATTGTAAAAATAGGCCTGCTGAGTCAGTCTGAAGTCCACCTTAGTCCATCCTTTGGTTTGCCTTTGGGGTGTCTGCAAACGGGAGCTGGAGCATACTCCCCTCCCCTTATATGTGGCATTTTGAAGTGTGTTACCTGACAACTGACTTTCTTCCTTTCTCAGTTCTGCTCAATGGTGTTCGACTGATGGTTGAGACCTCCGATGATGCCATCTTCACCCACCGTGGTGCCAACGTTACATTGCCATGCCGCTATCACTATGCACCTAAACTGGATGCCCCACGCAGGATCCGCATCAAATGGTCTAAGCTGAGGGAGGACAACTCTAAAGAGCGAGATGTGTTGGTGGCATCTGGGCATAATCACCGCAGCTTTGGCAAGTTCCGTGGACGCACTCATCTGCAGCAGGAAGCTGCCGATGAAGCCTCCCTGGTGATCAATGACTTGCGCTTGGACGATGCTGGGAAGTACCGCTGTGAAGTCATTGATGGTTTGGAAGATGAGAGTGGGACCGTGGATCTAGAACTGCAAGGTGAGTAGGATGTAGCTGTTGCGACCCAAAGACTGAGGCATAACGAAATGGTCAAGAAGTTGGCCTTGAATTGTGGAGACCCAGCTGATGTCAGAGCTTCTGGATGATGTTGAGAGACGGGTACCCCTTCTCTCACTGGGCAGCTACAGGGATAAAAATGGAGGAATGCTGTCTTGAGTGTTCAGGATAAAAGTTGGAATGCAGATGCAGAAATCAATGGGAAAACTAGAACAGAGACACCGAAGACGATGTCCTAATGATCATATTTCGGTTAAGGTAACTTTGCATAAAGATGGTTGAATCCCTGAAAAAAATATTAAAGGACATAAGGTATGAGAAGGCTGTTTACACTAGACAAACCTGGAAGGAGAAACGTGTATTTGAGAAAGAGGCGCAAACGCGTGCGTGCATTTGGGTTTGGGTTTTAGAAGTTAGCGTGCGCGTGGAATTAAGTTAAGAATGAGAAACTGAGATGTATGAAAGTGACAGATTAGCTTCCCACTAGCAACAAGGTATTTTTCTATTTTAGAAGCTTAGTAGGATCAGCGGAACGAGACAGATCTACAGATCCAATAGATCAATCATATTTATTTCAGTAAGTGGCCAGATAACACCAGTTTCTTTCTCTTTCTGCCCACCAGATGTCACCAGCAGCCTGTCATATTTTTTTTTCCAAAATTACCTATGGACTAATTCTGAATCCAAAGATAAAATGCTATGTAAGAATAAAACTGGTACCATTTGGATGTAGCAGGCGATTGTGTGATTGCTTTGACACGATCCAGATCCAAAGCAGGCTGAAAGAAGATGTGCGACCTGCCATCTGGAGATTCATTTGTTTTAAAACCAAGCAGCATTTGTTGCCCAAAGAAAAATTCCAGCTGTTCCATTCAGTACAGTGTCTGCATTGCTGCAGGCTGCCTACCTCTCTTTACATAACCTTTCCCCAAACTAAGATAATCTAAGCTGGGTTTGATTCATTCCTCCAACTCCAAAGATCGATACGTCTCTATTTTTTGATTTGAATGTTGGATTATCCAATACCAAATGCACACATTCAATGGTCTTTCCGTTTATATTCATTCACTTTTCCCAATTCAGGAGTGGTCTTTCCTTATCAGCCTCCCCAGGGACGTTATAAGCTTAACTTCCATGAAGCCAAGAAGATATGTGAAGATCAGGATGCAGTAATAGCCTCCTTTGATCAGCTCTTCAAGTCCTGGTTAGAAGGCTTAGACTGGTGCAATGCTGGCTGGCTGATTGATGGCACAGTCCAGTACCCTATCACAATACCCCGGGAACCCTGTGGTGGGAATCACTTAGAACCTGGTATCCGAAGCTATGGAGAACGTCATAAAAACCTCCATCGCTTTGATGTCTTTTGTTTCTCTTCTGCTCTGAAAGGTGAGTGCAGTTATCTTTGGAGCAGTGACGATTTTTAGAGGCAGGTGTATTGAGAAAGAGGTAGTAGGTTGGGGGTCTTTTCTCTTTCTGGACCATAAATGAAGTCCATGTTCTGATATCATTTGGGATTGGCTACTATATGTGTCTTTGAAGGAGGTTTGGAAACAGCAATTAATTCAAATGAAAATGCCAAAAGACTGGACTATGGATTGGACCAGTTGATGGGAATATAGGGAGCTACCTTCAAAGGCTGACCACTGATTCATTGTAGACCTCTAAAGAAGCCAGGGATGGAATGTGATATCCTTTTCATTAAAAAAGTTCTTCCATTGAATTATATTTTATAGCTTAATATGATAGAGATTTCATTTTCAGATACAAGGTAGACTCCATTTCTAACACAGGAGCTAAGCCATGAAACCATCTCCATAGGGAAAGGTGCTGGTTACCTCTCTTAAAAACTTTGAATAAGCCATCATTTTACTTATTTTGCTTGGCCTTTAGTTTGATTGAAATCCATCTGCGCTACAATTTTGCTTTTGTTTTATCACGTTCTAGTGGTATTTAATCTTCTGCTACCTAGTGAATGCTCTTAATATGTATCGGATTACAATTTCCAACATGCCCAGCCAATATTCTGTTAACAGCTGTCATCTTGTACAGATAAGACAACACTCTTTTACAGTGGTGCAACTTGGCTATCATTTGCTTATCACTCTAAACTTTGCATTAGTGCAACATAGGAACTCATTCAGCAAATCTTATAAATCATTGTTTATGGCTTAGCATTGTGTCATTTGTTCCTCCTTGGCTTGTTTAACAAGTCATGGTTAGCATAACCTATGTTAGCCCACATTTGGCTCTTTTGCTTATAATAATACGCTGAACTGTTGAGTCAGTGTGGTATGCAAACTTAACCAGCTGCAATACATTCATGATCCCTTTTAGCAATTCTGACTTGTTTTTATATTAGATTTTTTAAAAAAAATAAATATGAATATCAGTAAAATATTTTTTGCTCACCTGAAATAGGGACTGTCTACTATCTGGCTCATAATCAGATGTTCACTTTAGAAGAGGCCAAACAAGCATGTCAAGATGATCATGATGAAATTGCCAAGGTGGGTCAGCTCTATTCAGCATGGAAGTTCTTGGACTTGGACCGTTGTGATGCTGGCTGGCTGGCTGACGGCAGTGTGCGTTACCCCATCACTTCTCCTCGACCCAACTGTGGCCCACCAGAACCAGGGATCCGAAGTTTTGGCTTTCCCCAAACTGGGAAATTTGGTGTCTACTGTTACAAGATGAGCTAAGGAAAATCTTCCTTCATCAGTGGACAGTGTCCTTTTTATCACCACCTAAAGCTTATTATTTAAAGGGCCAGTCTCTGGGGTGGGGTCTGTTCTAACTGTATGTTTTCACGGTTCTGTCTTCTGTGGGTTTTTTTTTAAAAACAACACTTTTGTAATGAAACAGAAAATGCTGCACAAGCTGTGATGTGGAAATGGAATTGCCTTGGTGCTGACCTGATGAGCTCCCGGTTTTGTTGCCCATTTAATCATGTGGTTGGAAAGCCTCAGCTTAACTGGGGATGGGGCATGTGAAAAGAATGGTTGTGCTTATCTGACTACGACGCCTTTTGGAATGCGCTTCCGACAACACCTATCAGAGAGAGCAGGAAGCCATCTGAAGTACCAGTTAGGCAGCTGTTGTAATTAAGAAAGTAATTCCTGGTCCACCATGACATTCCCAACTCTTAGTAGCACATGAGCTCATCTTGAGGGATCCAATATTCACGACTCACACAGTGAACTGGCTGTTTTAATGGCTCAGGACACTGTATTGCGACGACATCCTTATTTAATAGGCATCAAAGTATCAGAAATCATTTGTTTGCCTTCTGGCTGGTTGGCAAGAATCTCAGGGCAAAAATGGATGCAGAAGGGGCTGCTTCTCAGTATCCTTTCTCCTGTTCTTCAGGCTGTTTACATGAACTGGGGATAATACAATTCCTTTTGTTTCATGATAAACTGGACCTAGAGTCATATTGGGAAGTGCCTGTGATGTCACCAGTTCATCTCCTCCCATCTTTTTGTAAAGTGACAGAGTGGAATGGCTGGGCTCACGCAATAGGCTATGCTAGCTTATATTTTATTTGGTTTTGACATAGATTTTTGAGCAAACCCAACCATTTGGTCAACCATAGTTAAACTATGGCTTACAGTAATTCATGAATCTTAAGTTTCGATCTTTGTACACACATACAAAAGATTTTCTCTAGATTAGAATTAGACCAGTTTGAAGAAGAAAGCAAGGAACAGAACTTTTGTCATTTGCAATCTGATGTTCAGATTGCTGTAAAGGTAGGCGGATCTGGGCCTGGATTAACATATCCTCACTAAGCTGTATTCTTTTGTCTTGTCAATTTTTCTATGCAGAACAAGCAAAGCTCTGTTAGGACACTGCAACCAAACCATTGTTTTGGGGAGAATTTGCTTCTGTTCCTTTTGTCTTGTCAAAGGTGATTTGTACATTGTCTTGTGATGTCTAAAGATGGGGTGTCTGGGATGTTTGCTAATAAAACTTTGAAAGAAACCACACAAAGAAGTAACTTGGATATTGATCCCATGCTGCATCCTGATTGCAGAAGTTGTCCAACAACTAATCCTAAACTGCTCCAGATGTTTTTTTCTTACCTGATTTTACCAGAACAGAGATCACATTGAGGTGGATGGTGGACTAACAAGATTAATCTGAGCATTTTGGAGCCGAGTGGAAAGAAAGTGTTGAAAAGTGAGATGCATTGAGCAAGGGGTGGGAAGGAAATGTTGTGAGGGTGTGAAGGGGCCAAAGGAAAAAGTGGAAGGCTGATGGAAGGAGCTTTGAATGGGCTGCATTCATGGGGCACCAGTGACTAATGAAAGGTCTCTGCTGTTTACAGCACATATTGAAACTCTCTGCTTCAGCATTGAAATCAAACACTCTCTTTATGTAAAGAGCCTAAATCATTTGCAGAGGTTGCTTCACTCTTCTCGCAATTAAAGTCAGCCAAAAACTGCAGGAGGACATGACCATGTTTGAGCCCAAGTGGTGCTGACCTCCTTGCTGTGTTGTAGGACCAGCATAGGCTCTTTTAGAGAATTGCACCGTTGCCTCTTTCCTGCTTACTTTCTGCTATCATATTTATCATAGCACTTTGGTCCTCAGCTACTTTCTCCCCACTCACTGGCATAGCATGCTTTATATTTACTCCCCCAATTTCACTTGTTGCACTGTTGTGAATTTGGGAATATACAGTGGAGTTTGTTTTCAACCACCATGCTGTTGTGTAGAACTATAACGATGTAGGAAGAAGAATCATGTGACTGTAAGGAAAGTAAGCAAGTGCAATTGGATGAGCATTGGAAAATGTCTACAAACCACTCATTTATAAAAAGATGTACAGAATGAGAGGATGCTTCAGTGAGCAACGCCAACTCATCAAGAGAGATGTTGTGCATATCTTTTGAAGACCCTGTCACTGCGTCCTCCGTGTGGATCCTCTGGGCTGTAGGGGCCTTAGCCATCATCAACTTTTGGGCATGATTAAGCAGGGCATTTGATCTGCCCTACAGCACCCACAATGGTGCATGCACCTCAATGCTCAAGTACCCACGTGCATCCAAGTGCATCCCACCCCCCCAGTGCATGCAAATAGCACCTTAGCCAAGATAAATTACAACAACTTTTATTGTACAGGATTCACCATAGCACTAACAGCAATAGGCTCTTTTTCATTCAAGAGTTGCTTTTTGTGCCCAGGATTTTCCAGAAAAATAAAATTCCGGGGCTCTTTTCCCCCATGGCTTTTTTTTTTGCAAAATAAAACGTCTTCCTGGTTTTGTTCTCCAGTTCCACTCACTTTTCCCCTGCCCCAGACAGTTTCCTCTTCCCCATTGGATATAGAGCACATACCCAAAGCTGGGCTCCAACCAGCATCTCAGAGACATTGGCAAGTCCATTCAAGTTACTGTAAAAATGACTCCTTGGTTTTCCTCTCTGTTTTCAATCATTATAATGTATATATTTAAAAAATATAAATACATGCAGGGAATCCCAAGTGCCCTGCACAGTTCCCTGTAAGAGAGAATATGCCATCTCAGGATGGGAGCTGCTTTGCCATGCATCCTGGGGAAGGAAAGAAGAGACACAGGCAGAGGAAGTCGCATTATCATTACCCTAGCCTGCTTCCCAAGCATTCTGTCTTCCAGCAACCAAGGAGCTTAAACAAATAAAAGGGAAGGGGGGAGTGAGCCAGAAGAGATGCCGTGTCAATTTCGGCTAGGACCGCTGGAGTCTGACCAGGAAGGGCTGGAGCTCAAAAAGGCAGTAAGGCGTGGAGTTTAGCTCTGCCTTCTTCTTACCTGTTTGCATTTGAGCTGATCTGATGCTCTTGCTAATTTCAACTTCCACACGTGATTTGACATTTTGCATTTATTTAAAGGAATGAACATATCCAAAACAAGCAAGCACTATTTGCAGCGAAATGTTTGGAGAGCTTTAAAAGAGGTTTACTGACTCTCTTCCCTCGCAAAGCTTTAACTCACTTGGCTTTCTTTTTTATATGTTCTCTTTCTCTCTGTGGCTCCCACTGAATCCCATAACAATGGCTTCAACAATGGAAAGTTTGATCGGGGAGAGGTCTGTAAAAAAGTCTTGTCCACTCTGCAGTTTAAATATTACCTTTCTTGTAAGATAAGAATCAGAATCCCCCCTCTTCCTCCTCCTCCTCCAGATAATCTATTATTTAACTTAACCTACACCCTCTGTAACCCTCCCTGTCCCTGTTCCCACAAGGGTGCAAAGATAGTTGGATCTAACAGTCATTAAAAAAATGCTGGAATCATGTTTGCTTCCTATTTTGCAAAGGCTTCCTTTCTCTCTCCCATTTTTTGTTCTTTTCTTTATATATATACACACAGTCCCTTATATAATGAGACCCTCCCCCCAAAGCAACAACAACAAAAATATATCAATTTTGTTAAAATAACTGTTCCATAAATTCTCTGTCTCTCTCTGCTCCCCAGTTGCTCTCAAAGGGTGGATCATGCCGTCATCTTTCCATTGGTCCTTGATAGGGTCCGTGAACTTCTCTTATGTAGTCTGTGTTTATAGGTGGAGGCTATGGGGAGGAGGGTGAGAAGAAAAGAGACCTTGTTACTCAAGAATGATGGCTACAGAGGCCCAGCTTGTCCTGAGCTGGATTGACTGAGCTTTTCTCTCCCGCTGGCTCACTCCCTCCCCATGGAAAAACACCACAGAGGCTGTAGCATGTTGTTTCTCTGGCTGCCCATGACGAACATGCTACAGTGCCAGATTTCTTGCTCTTGCACAATTGTGCTTTTTCTTACCTTGGGAGCCCTGGGAGTTAATATTAGTAGGGTGGGGATTTTTTAGTGCAGGTCCTGTCCTGCCTTCCCTTGTCCCTCCACCCCTCCTTCCCACAAACAGAGATCAGGGATTGCCAGAGAGAATTCTGCTCCTGTCCCAAGGATGAGCAAGGGGGCTGTTTTTTTGGGGGGGGTTGATGGGATGGAGGAGCTGCATGTAAATGAAAGCCTTGTTGTCATTAAGACTTAGGAAAGTTTAAACTTTTGACAGCGTGGCTTAAAACAAAACAGAAGCTTCCCTTTCCTTTTTGATGATGAAGGTAGAAAATGGTCCAAGACTTTCTTGGTGCCTAGAAATCTAACAAATAAAAAATAATCTAATAAAACAGCCAGCATAATTGAACTGAGATCCACACAGGTTAGGGAGCTACGGTCTAGCTTGAACTCTCCAGATGGATTAATGTTCAAACAGAAAGCCAGTTTGGTGCAGTGGTTAAAGCATCCGCCTAGAAACCTGGGTCAATGAATTCTAGTCCTGCCTTCGCCACAAGTTCAGCTGGATGACCTTGGGCCAGTCTCTGTCTCTCAGATGCTGGGAGGCAAACTATGGCAAACTATGCACAAAAATCCTGCCGAGAAAACTGACATGCACACACGAACTCATGTACGCGTGCACACAGACACATTCATGTTCAGTAGTAATCTGTGGACCCCAGAGTGTGCAACATTTGAAGAAAGGAAGAAGTGCATGGATTGGTCAGAAAAATGACTGGCTTTGCAGCTTAGGACCGTTTTTCTTCTTTTCCTGTTGGTTCGTCCAAACAAATCCACGTAGAAAAAGATGTGGCTTTTTATCTTATGGACTAGGAACAACTTGTCTTTGTTCTTCTCCAAAATGCCATGTTGTAAGTATTAGCGGACCAATGTCTGCTTCAGTTTGGAATCTCCTCCCTCCATCGATCTTTTCTGGGATGGTCATGTGATGCGCAATATGTGCTGACATGACCGTGCCAGGAAACGAGGCGAGCAGAAAGTTTGCATTGAAACTTCACTTTCTCCTACCACTGACCAGATGGCTGGGCTGAAAGGTTGAATTCCAAATTCCTGGAAGCCACTAGTTTACTCTTCTTTAATTTATACTCATCTTGTCTTGCAAGTTCCTCTGTTTGCTCTCTGTTCTGGTACAATTTTGCAAAACCAAAGATTTATAGAAACTTGCTGAGTACCAAGAAGAACTTGCCAACTATTAGCATTCCTTTAGTTAATTAAAAGACTCAGTGCTCAATTACCAGTCAGCCCTTGCAGTCCAGCTTTACTGGGAGACATTTGAACTAATAATCTCTGTAATACCAAAGCTATCGTCGAGAGCATTTCCCACATATCAAGAGGTTTAATGGAGCAGCTTGGATGTTAGAATGAATCGTCTGATCACTGCTAATAAGGAAAGAAAAGCTAGACAGAAATTTCATACACAGGGGATTCTTCTATAGCAGGGCAGGCATTGTCTTAATTGAAAGCAGATTTAAATCTCATTTGTGGAAAGTCTTTCAGGGATTTCCCTCCTAATTAAAAGAACATTACAAATAAGTAGGTAGTTCATACAAATAGCATGAGCAGCATAGAAAGAAGCAAGGAATCTATTGCAGTTCTAATCCTATCACAAGAAAATATAACATCTCTCCTTTTCTTTATTTTCTCCCCTAGTTATCTATTCACTTAGTTACCCAAGCAAATTTTACCAGAACTTTATCTCCCCTTTCTGAAATACTTAAGATAGATTGTTGAATACTAGCTGGCTAGTCAGAACCCAGAAAATTAAATTAATCAATATAACATAATGCATATATCTAATTCATTTCAATAAATTATTGTAAATTTTTATTTGGGCTGAAATACCCTCCTTCTATTTGTTATAGATGAAAGAGCTATGGGTACAAACTCTATAAATTCACCAAAAAATATTACGTACAATCTATACAGGCTATCCGGGGCTCTTCCCAATGCCCATTTGATTGGCATCGAATGGTGGGCACATGGCGCTGTATGTAACCAGGGCTGCACTGGTATCGCACCATGGCGTTGATCTCATAACGGTCCTTCTTCTTGCCAAAGTGCCTGGCGTTCTCAACTGTGGGAGGGTCTCCACAGGCAACTGGTGGAGAAAAGGAAATTTTGCAGATTGCTTTCTGCTCAAAACAGCCTTCAGCCAATAGGATGCTCCCAGTTGCTACAGCAGTTATAGTCCCCGATGACCAGAATACACCAAATGCCTGATAGAAATGCAGTCAACAGCTTGAAAACTTTCAGTAATCAATATGATCTTCTGCCGAGATTCTAAACCATGTTAAAAAGGCAAAGGTGTCCCCTGCCAGTTGCGGCTGACTCTAGGGGGTGGTGCTCATCTCTGTTTCATAGCTGAAGAGCCAGCATATCTGAAGAAGTTCTGTAGTCATGTGGCCAGCATGATTATACACTGAGGTGCACGTACACTGTTACCTGTCTCACCAAAGGTGGTACCTATTTATCTACTTGCATTTTACATGCTCTAGAACTCTTAGGTTGGCAGGAGCTAAACCACGTTATTATCCTGGAAATTCTGACTTTTACTTAGACTGGACAATGCCTTGCTGCTCAATCCCGTGAATCTTACTTTTTCATGTTTATGTTTCAAATCCTAGACTTGACCTTGAAATATGTTTTGGACCACTGACCTTCCTACACATATGCTGTGCTGGTCTTTGATCTGATCTTGCCATCTGAAGATATACAGGATAATACTTAGCTGTATGCCCCAAAACAGGGCACTGTGAGATAAGGCACTGTAGTGGGAATTGTCAGTAGTATGAACAATGTGCATTTTTATAGAAGAAATTAAGATGTTCCTTAGATATTACAAAGAATACATGATAAACAAAGAATAAAAGCAGGGATGATTGGAGAAACAACTACTCGAGGAATAACAGCACTGCAGGAAGTGGCTACGCCTAAATTTCCTACAGTGTCATAGTTCAATGTGGTATGGAAGCATTGTAGGAAACTTAAGTGACACATTAAACCCAGTTATGGAACTGAAACATTAGGCCAGAAACCAAGTGCTTGGGAGAAGCGCTGAGGTCTTTCTTTAGTATCTCCAGGAGACAAAGATGATGACCTTCTCAAATTGTCATCTCAGAAAGAAGAACAAAGGTCACACAAGGCACTGCACAGGCTTACATATGAGTCAGAAAACTGTACCTGAACAATACATGTACCGTGAAAAAGTCCAAATGAAGAAATGTTAAATTATCTGGACGGGCCTCATGAATGGAGTGGTATCCTTAGAGTGAATTACTGCTCCCAAGAAACCTGCTTTCTACAACTGGTTACGATTAGCATCTGTTGTGCTTGGATCAGGGCCAGCAGCTTTCAATATTTCATTTTCAACTGCCTCTCCTTGGATCTTTGATGCCTTTCCTCAAGTCCCGCCCCACTGCCTAGTGCCCACTGCCCCACTCTATCCTCTGGATCTCGGCTGCTGAGATGGAAGCCTTTTGCAGTCATGATCTGGGACTGCTTGATTGGGCTGTGAGATCTTTTGAACAGGACATTGAGCCTCACCTGTTCCTTTTTTGCAAGTGAACCGGAGGTGATAATTGCAAGGCACATCATTCCATTCACCCTTCTCATGCCAGATCATCACCACACAGTCTTCTCCTTTGGCAAAAAAGCTATCTGGCTGGTTAGGTCGCCAGTTCTCATATTGCTAAGGAAAGAGAGAAAGAAAGTCAGAGTATAACCACAGGTAAGATGCAATGGGGCGGGGGAAAGAAGTCATTAGATCTTTCATAGTTTTCCTTTTTTAAAAGTTGGAAGCTGCTGCGACTTCCCCATAAGAAAGTGTTGCTCTCTAATGTTGGAATCTGAGATACTGGCATTCCCCAAGTTGATGTCCTGTTGGAACCTTGGATCTCTGTAGTACTGGTTTCCCAACAGTCCAGATATGTGTCTTTGTCTGACATCCTCCAGAGTCTAACTTACAAGAGAATGTCCATCAGACCAGCGGAAGTCATTTTCCACAGCTCGATCACTTAGCCCAATCCACTGGTAGTCCTGTGCATTGCCTAGATAACACACACAAAAAGAGAAATTACAATGAATCTTGGCTTGTTTGGAGGCAGAAGATGACTCCTCTGACTTTGAGCCTAAAGTGAGGTTCAAACTAAGGTATAGAGCACTTCAAATACAATGCACAAAGATGCTTTGGCACAGCCAGGGGTGCACCTGCCTACAGTTCCTTAAAGCAGTTGCATCCTTCTCCAAGACTGCACATTTGCCTCCTGTGTTGCACCATGGTCCCTGGAAAAAGACACAGTGTGCATGGTTTAAGGAGTTACAGAGAGATGCTATAGCTTGTGTCTGGAGACTCTGAAGGATCTTCTTGTTTTTGAATCCAAAGCAGTGCACAGCTTTAGTTTAAGCAATGCTCAAGTTAAATGTGGAACAGTTTCTTTAATTCAGTAAGTAATAATGGGGCATTTATTTTGATTTAGTTTTATAACATACAGAGGAGAGGTGTGATTCAGTGTTCAGGCATCCTTAAAAATTCTTCCATGCTCTGGAAAGTAATTAATGATACCCTGTTGCTATTGGCAGCATGGTTTATTATTAATACACAAGGGACAGTGATCTTTTTTGTTGGGGAGAGTAATGTCCTATTTATAATAATCTGAAAGTTAATTAACAGGATATGCAATTTGATCCTATATTCAGGATCTTGTATTCAAATTTTTTGCAAGAAAACAAGGTAGAATAATTTTTGAAGAGGTCAGAGATAAAGACTCCGTCAAACCCAGATCAGCTCTGGTGGCTTCATGGAGATATCCATACAGTTTTGTTGGCAGCCACAAAGGAATAGTTGGTCATTTCCTTTCTTGTAGCCTAAACCATGGGATGGTTTGACTTTCTTCTGACCAGTTACCAGCCAGAACTGACCCTACTTTTCTTGTCTGCCAGCAGTTGCAGAAAAAAACTCCACTCATTTCAAAAACTCAGAAGCCTAGTTTGATTGAGGAAATCACCCTCAAGGATTCTGGAGAGATCAAAAATGGGGAGACCTGTGTATTATAGCCTGAACCCCTTAGGTAAATAAGGCCAGGCAAGATTTCTTTTTTTTAAAAATGACTTTCTCCTTCACTTGTGCCTGAAAAAACTGTTAAATACTAATTATAGGTGACCTCAGTCATTACTCAGTTTTTAAAAATATTTCCATATTTCATTTGTCTATGAATACTGAGAGCAGCTAAAAATTAAAATCAGATTAAAATGCTATCATGTATCAGTAAAAGACTGATTTCCTCCCTGTTCCAAGAAAATCAGCAATGATCAACCCTGGTTCTTCAAACCAGGTTTTCATTTTACACTTCAGGGCTGACAAGAATTCAAACAGATGGCTATCAGGCAATAATGAGCACCACAGAATGGGAACAGTTTTCAAAAGATCCACTTTTATATGGATACCAAGCTCACTTTTATAAGGGTTGGAGGCTGAAGATTCACATGGAAGCCTCTAGCTATTCTTCTGGACTATAAACCACGAGATTGTGCAAACTTTTAGTTTAGAAATATGATTAGTGAATTGATTTGAAGCATCAAATTGGATGCCTCTGAATTGATTTAGATCTTAATCAGCAATTCAGGGACCTTTTGCATCTGGGAAAAAGCACTTGTTCCAAATTATTTCAGAAGTCTGAATTAGGTTGAGTCAGGTCTTTGAATCCATTTGAAAATCCAAATTACATTTTAAATGATTTACAGACGTCTAATACACCATTACATTCATATCAAATAGTTTTCTAAATTGGTCTATTTTTCATTGCTGCACAATGAAAGGTCTCTTTAACTGGTATGTTTTTTACAGAAAAAAATAGACATCTTCATACAGTATCAGTCATGGGCTATAGCCCAAAAGTGTACTAAAGAACCTGATAACCATGAACAAAAAAAACAAAAACAAAAAAACACTGCAAGATAAAATGCAGATATTCTTAATTTTTCTGACACTTTATTATGAAGTACAGCTATTTTCTTCCTTTGTAATTGCTTTTATATTGGGAACCTTTCCTATTAAACTTTACCTAGAAATTATTGTTTTTCTGTACTTCATCTGCTTACTAATTGTGAAGATTTGTTTTTAACTGGACTTACTTGGTTTATATATTCCCCTTTAGTTAGGGTTAGGTTTGGGGATTTCATAGGCTCCCATCTTATGATTAAAACTGTTTGACACTCTTTTGGAAAATAAAAAAGTAATTAAGATCTGAAATGCACATTTTGCTGCTTGAACAAGTGTTAATATAGAATGAACATCTAACTAGTTTGGTAGCTTTGCATATTTATTAAATTTCCTTGCAGGTTTTATTTTTAAAACAAAAATATTATGAATTCAATAATCAACATTCAAACAGATTGAAAAAAGCAAATGAAAAATAATTGATGAAATGAATGCAGGACTCTAAAGCTCAAATGATAATACTCATCAAGAATATTAATGATGAATTTGTGATTCCCCACCAAAGATTTACAGTATATGTGCTTCAAAATCCCATCGTAGATAAATACTATACAGTTTATATAATTTCAACCATATATACACAAACACACACATTGTATTTTATACTGCTATTCCAAGTTTATATAATCCAGATTGCTAATTTTAATTTCTTCTTATTGTATATATATAGCCTGAGCAAGCCTTTTAGTATATCCTGATTTAATATTCTCTTTTAGCCAATTTTGTTTTGTTTGTATGTGCTTTTATTAGCAATCCTAACATTATCAGTTTAGTTGGGTATTTTGAATACCAATTCTCTTGCTTTGTTGGTTAATGATTACAGTAAAGTTAAGTAAGTAAGTCATTAAGAGTTGACAACAACTTGATGGCATATAATCAAAAAGGGGAGATCTCTGAGAAGCTTCCCTGCTTTCTAAAGAGCTGCAAAGCTTTTTTATGTCCCTATGTCATCTGAAGGATTCTCCTGGCATTTGGAAGGTCAGTAGGTTAAACTGTGGCTCTGTCAGCTGAAACATTGCCAACTTTGATTTTAATCTATCTTTTGTGTACTACAGTTCATAATTATCATAATATAGCACCTGGGCAATCTACTAAAATATACCAGTTAAAGGCTGGGCAATGAAAAGTCCACTTATCTACATAATCCATTTCACCTAAGTGAAATTCAGACTCAGTATTGTATTCTATATTAGTGCTGTAGTCCTTCCAGTCCATTGGTTGGGGTATTTTCATTTTTTAAAGAAATGTCAAATTGCTACACTCACTGTTCACAAACTCCTGCTCTTCAGGTGTGATGATACTGCTCAGATGAGATTGATGCTCTCGGCACAGGTTCTCTGCTTCCATCCAGGTCAGTTTCTCTTCAAAATGCTTATAGCAGTTGCCTTGAAATTTGGTCCAGCCTATTTCACATTCTGCCAGATCTAGACATGGATACAGAAGGACTGCATTAACAAGAATGAATTTCACTCCTTCCAAATCTTTTTGACTTGATGGTACTTGACTCAGCAACAGCGTAAAACTTACCTCTTTCTTCAGAAACAAAGAATTATTGATTTCTTGCCAATGAATATCACTACTTTAAGATAAAAGACATTGCAAGTTGACAGAGCTTCTTAGAACTGCCAAAATGGAAGGGAAAATGTTTTACAGTCATCTGAAGCTTCCATCTGGGGAAACTTTCGGATTATGGGCTGATAAAAAATTCTGCAGGATATTTTTTTAGTTCCGTACAATGAGGTACATGTTATGGAGAAATTAACCCATATAAATTTTACCGAAGAGGGAATAGGAAATTTTAAAAATTGATTCCATGTGCTTACGTTTTTAATTGTTCTGCCCAACTGGGTATTTCCTCATACCCAAAGGGCACTCAAAGTTCTATATAAGTATGCATTTAATCAATCTATATGGCTACCCAACTCACAAATTGTGACTATGGGAGCTATGATTGTCCACAACAGATAAGCATAAAAAATAATGAATCATAAAAGAATAGTAAGAATATTCTAAAGTATATTCTCATATAAATATTCTCATCCAAAGTCTTAAACCATTAAAAATGGGCTCATCCGACATCCTAGTCTAATGCCAGGGAAGATGCAAATTTTCAAGGTCTTTTGGAAGGTCATAAAGGTCAGAAACAATCTCAGAGGGTATGCTACTCCACGGGGCAGGTGCCATGCAGAGAAGACCTGTCACCTGATATCATTGTTTCATTGGAGGACCCAAGTTATGGCCACTATCTAACATATACTAATTCATATTTCTGTACTTCCTATTTCTGTCACTTTTAATAAAGAACCCTTCTACTTTTGTTCTGAAAGTATAAATGGAAAAACCTTAATATATTTGATTTTGTCTTGGATCATATCAGAAACCAGAGAAGGGTCTATATTTCCAATGATGGATACAGATGAATAGGGACCTTTTGTGAGAAGAGATGAAAGATGAACACAACCATAACATGACTAATGCTAAGTAGAACAGAAGTATATTTTTTCTCTTTCCTATTTTTTACTTCTAAAAATAAGCACCTCCTAAATATCTAATATATAAGACTTAAGTACATATGCCACACAGGGAGGTATTTTGACTTAGCCCCAATTCCACAATTTTTTTTCCATATTGAGATGTGAAGCATTTCCATCTCTCCATATTCACTATGGTGCAAACTAAATAATTCAGGTTTCTTTTTTCTGGGGGGAGGCTTCTGAAAGCTCTTAGCCAAACATGCATTGAAGCATCCATATATTGTTGTGGCTTGCTTTTTAATACAAACCAGTCTATCTTTCAGGACAAAGCAGAATGCAATTATAACTTCTGTTTTCTTGTAACTCCAATCTCCACCATGCAGTTCTGATCAAGGAATGCATAAGGAAATAGATGCTTTGGGAATGAAGGGTACCCAAAGAGGAAGCACTTGAATAACATGCATATTTTCAGGAAAAATTGCCTATAACAAAGGATATGATTTTTCGAGTGACAGGTGTAATTGAGGTTGAGGGACACTAACATATAGATTAAGCTAAAATGTTTTCTTTGCTTACTAAAAACGATAGAGCAAACAACTAGGTATCTTAGAGCTTCAGAGAGAGATACACAACACTAGAATAGGGACTGGTTCCAGTTTTGGATAACAGTGTGATTACAAATATCTCACTTGGCCCCTGACAAGTTCCCTATCTCATCAGCCTTTAACCTTTTTAAACAAACCCTTTAATTACATAAGAAAAGAGAAGGGTAGCTTTTATTTCCAGCAATAGTTATTTTCATCCTGGTCATATAGAAATCTTTAGAAAACCAATATTGTGGATGACAGCAACCCACTGCTGTTTTCGAAAGTGTGTCCCTCTGTCCAGAAAAATGGACACAGGCATACTGGAAACATGTCTATGCTTGCTGTTTTGTAGTTCTGTTTATTTCAGATGTGGTCATCAGCCCCAAAGTTGGAGGACTTCTTGCTCAAAGAAATGATTATACAGTAGTCTCACTTACCAACCACAATTGGTAAATCTGTTACTAAGTGGCGCACTTGTTAAGTGCAATGCCACATAACCATGAATCTGGAGGCTTGTAAATATTGTCAACTGGACTTTAATTTTTGATAGATTAAGCTTTCAGCTTCATCATGAAGCCTTTTTCAAAACCAATTAAGAGGGAAATCCATAGATGTAAAATAGACTTAATGCCATCCCCCATTGTTCTTCATTGCAGTCAGTTCCAGTCCAGGAGCCCTCATGGCAAAGAAGAAGGAGCAAGGTAAAACAGTCACCGGCCCACATGGTCTTAAAGGAGCAGGTAGACTCATTATTCTCCTGCAGCAAACCACTGCAAAATCACGTAAACATGACTTGTAACTTCCTGCTTGCTTCCCCATTGACTTTGTCAGCAGCCAGCTGTGAAGGTTGCCAATGGCAATCATGTGACCGAATCACAATTATGTGACTGTGGGGACACTGTGATGACTGCATCTTTGAGGACCAATTGTAAGTCCCTTT
Source organism: Acrochordus granulatus (assembly GCA_032468055.1). NCBI lineage: Eukaryota > Metazoa > Chordata > Lepidosauria > Squamata > Acrochordidae > Acrochordus > Acrochordus granulatus. The sequence goes on along the minus strand of JANHZU010009494.1, from coordinate 292,009 downwards.
TTCAGTGCCATTTTAACTTTGAAAGGTCACTGACAAGGTGATTGATCAAGCCAGACAGAATTCAACCACTCTAAATTGTGGGAAGAGTGTGATATCCTTTATCAGTAAAAGTAACAAAAATATGGATAATGACCAATTTCCTATGCTTGGTCCATTGTGGATCTAATTTCCTTAGAACTCAGCAAAGAAAACTT
>JANHZU010009494.1:265085-280346 GCA_032468055.1 Acrochordus granulatus | reverse complement strand
TATTTTTATAGGTGGGAGACACTCTTCGTCTGGCTCCTCTGATGAGACCTGTCCAGTATGGTTGAACCTCTGCATGGCTTATGATACGAATATCAGAAGATGCAAAGATTAAGGTCCGTTACTCAGCAAGGATCCTGCAAAGGATCCCAGCCATTTCTCCGGGACGATTCCTGCATGTATATGCGTGTGTGTGTGTGAGAGAGGGGTCCCCCTCTTGGGTGCGGCCGATTCCTGCATGTGGGGGTCCTCTTGGGTGGGGCTGTAGGGTGCATGGCTGGGAGAGAGCCAGAGATGTCCAGTTTCTGCGAGGTAAAGCGCTGAACCCCGCCGCAGCCTCCGCAAAGTTCTCATTGAGAAAAAATTCATTAAGATTATAAGCAACAATAAATTAAATTTACTTTTCTAAATATCTTTTGTTAGCACAGTGAAACCCAAATTCTGAATGTGACAAGAATCCATGCGTTAACTTTAAGTCTAGATATAGTTTCCAAATCTGTTATTTTAGGCTTTGAAGCATATTCCTACAGCTTACTTTGCCATTCTTTCACTGAAGATAACAAATAACTTTTCAAGTAAGTTTATAATATCCTTGTAACAGTCAATATGTACAGATCTAATTCATTATGCTTTGAAATAATATATGGTTTAATAAAGTTTAATAAAAAATTGCAGGTTGAAATGGGAATTCAACTTTATTTCCTTCTTTTACAAATCATTTTCCAGAATTATTAAGCTTTACAACATTACCACCAGATATGACAGAATTATTTGACTTGCTCATTCCCTTTCCAATAATTTATAGAAAATGGTTTATCTATTTCGATGATCAAAACTGGAATAATATGCCAATAGTAAAACTTATTTTTTTCTCTAAATATAATATTTAGAGTAAATTTCTTATTCTTCTGTTTAAATTATCATTGCTGCACACCTGTTACTACATTTATACTGCACATCCTTTTAGTTCTATTGTACAATCTTCAACTTGTTTCTGAATCATACTTCATCAGTTTAAAAATAAGAGCAAACAGATGTTCCAAGTGATACATAATAAAATGTTTAAATTTAGTTAAGTCTCTATGTTTTCCCTCTAGTTTCAGTTGTTTTATTACTATGCTATTTATTTGAAGATAAACCCAGTCAAGTGTGCTAGACCGTTGTCAAGATTCTCAAAAGATTTTATCTTTGCAATCGAAACAGATTGTTCTTTCTCCACTCAATGAATTTCAGTGTTTTGTTCATCATAAAAATAAACAGTTAATCATGAAGCAACAAAGGAACAATCAGGATTTATTATTTTCTTGTATTTATCCCAGACATTTAATACATTACTTATTACTTCATAATGCCTTCTGGAGGTGGTTTCTCTTTGTATCAGCCCAGAGATATCTATGAACAGTGTCCTCACTGTTTTTAATCTGTCTCACTCTTTTGAATCCTGTAACTTCTTAAATTTAATCCTTGATCTTTTATTGGAACATATGCAGTCCATTTCTCATGTATGCCAGTTGCTTAATACCTTTTCAATATTATTGAAATCATACAGAAAAGAAAGTTAAGTCTATTTTCAGGTAAAATATTCATTTTGATAGCGGCAATTCTTCCTACCCAGGAAAAGTTTACTTTTTCCTATCTGGAAATATCTGTGCTATGTTTTCTAGCTCTGTAAATAATTATTTTCAAACAAATTCCAATTATTTTTGTCAAATAGTTTTCTAAGTGCTTAATTTTGGGCAATCATGTTACTACCCATTACTCAACGCCAGTATTGCTTTTCCTTCTCTACTAAGGTCTGTGTCAGCATTTGGGTTTGTTGTTAATGGATATGATAACCTGAAACAAGGCCACATTGCTGTATTCCATTAACACTCCTCTATGTTAGGTCATGCAGTGGCGTGAGTGGTTAAGATGATGGGCTTGTTGGCCAGAAGGTTAGCGGCTCGAGTGTGAGACCCAAGTGCCATCTTGTAATGGGGTGAGCTTCCGTTTCTTTCCCAGCTCCTGCCAACGTAGCAGTTTGAAAGCATGTAAAAATGAAAGTAGATAAACAGGTACCGTCTAATCTGGTGGGAAGGTAACAGCATCTGTGCATCTTGGCATATAGTCGTGCCGGCCACATGACCACAGAAGCGTCTCCAAACAAACATTAGCTCTTTGGCTAGGAAATGGAGATGAGCACTCCCCTCTAGCATCAGCCACAAATGGCAGGGGAAATCTTTACCTTTTTTACTGTGTTATTTGAGCTTGTTTTGGCAATTGCATGAATATAGCACAGAGAAGTCTTCAGGCAAAGAATCTGACCAGTTTCTGAAAGCTGCAGATATTAATGTATTATAATAAGGGATTTGTTTCTTCTTCTTCTCAATCATATCTGATTCTCAGAGATTGCTTGGAAAAGTCCCTGCAGTTTTCTTGGCAAGGTTTTTCAGAAGTGGGTTGTCACTTAGTTTAAATATAATACTGGTACCAAAAAGAGCCAGGAGCTGGGTTCACATCATATATTAAATTCTAAACCATAGTTATTAAAACACAATTCCAGAGTTCATGTACCTTGCTTTGCCCAAATAAATAAACCATATTATGGATTAATTTAATAGCTTGATACATGCCATTTGCTGGATTACAAACCATCTGATCTTTTTTAGCTTAGATAAATTATTTGGGAGAATCCTTCCAGGAAGTATAGAAAAACAGGGATGAAATATCACAAATATTGGCAGAAGAACATATATCTTAAATTTTCAAGCAAGACAATGGTCTATCTTCCTGGATTCCATAATCTTAGAAACTATAGCTATCTTTTGCATGAATTTACTTTGTCCTCCATCATGACTTTTCTGTCATGAAGGCATAAGGCAAAATGGATCTATTTCTGCTCACTGGATTCACACATAGTATGATTAATAATGCTTGATTGGAGAATCTATAATTGGCTAGGCCAAACCAAGCCCATTATGATATTGTATACAACCCAACATTGTCTTTGGGTTTTTATATTCAGAATCATTAATGGAGTTTTAAAGAATTTCTAATATCAATTCAATGTGCATTGGAGCAAACTTATTTTGATTTGTACAATGTTAAAATTGCCCAATTCATCATGATTAGATTTAGGAACTGTCAAATACAGGTACAATTATTGCTGATGCTGTTGCTGCTACTTTCATAATTTTGATGTTGTAAAAGATCAGTTTTATGGACCATTTGGGGGAAAGAGGCATCCAATAAATCAGAATGTCCATTAAATCCAGGAGTTACATAGAAATGGTGTAAATGTATGCCATTTATGTCATGATGTACTTACAAGTGAAAGAAAAATGATTTCATGAGACAAAGGTAATAATACAAATAATGCAAATAATTTTTTACATATGGACAAAAACACTTTCTGAGATTATCCATTTAGGGGAAGAGGGAAGAATGGCTTGGATCCAGAGTTCATTCATTAGATCCAAAGTCTGTTAAATGGGAATCTATTTAGAATCTACTAGAGTTGCGGGGCCAATACATTTAAATCAATAAATTTTAAGTTGAAGTTTTACCATATTCGTATTGTTAAATATATGTTTATGTAGTTTTCCTACACAAACATATCTCAAAAGAGTTGCAGTTACAACAGTTTATTCTGGACTTAAACCAATGTAACTTATTTACCTGATAACAGTGATATGTCTGTTGGAAATACTTCTGTTCCCCACTCAGTTTGATTTTCAGAATCAGTGGCAAACTCCATTTCCACAGTTGTTTCTTCCCCAGAAGGGACTTCTTCTACTCCAGGGACCAGCTGGACTGGCATTAAGTCTTCTTTGATATCTTCATATAAAGATGGTAGAGCTGAAAGAGAGAACGCATTATTGGGAATACCCAAATATAGAACCTCAAGGTAGATACAGAATGAAGCTTCCATGATATAAAAGAACTGAAAAAAAAAGACTGAGTTCTCACTGGAAAGGATTGCTCCCCATTTCAGAAAGATGAGCAGCTCCTTACCTCTGAAGCAAAAGGCATGATGCTTGGATTGAGGGTCAGGGAATCCTGTCTGATTGGGGTACAAGTAAATTGTTCTCACTCCAGGTTTTTCTCCACCACAGGCAGGACGGGGATTAACAATGGGATATCGGACGCTTCCATCAGCCAACCAGCCTGCCTGACAATTATCCTGACCCAGTCTCCAGGCAGCATAGAGTTGTCCAGTGGAAGCCATTGTAGCATTTTGGCTCTCACAGTATCTTTGGGCTTCCAGGAAGGTGAATTGTGATGTCTGAGTTGCAAAGAAGATCTCACCTATAAATAAAGAATGAAAGGGGGTGAAGTTCTACCTCCATTAGTGCTATACAGCTTTTGGGATTCATTTTCCCCAAAATGCCTTCGAGTACGGATTTAGCACATATCCATAACAAGTCCAAGCAGCTAAAGAATCCCTTAAATGGACATAGTTGCTTTTGTGAGAGGTCCAAATCCAGTGGCACTGACCCATCAACATTTCCTGAACTACTGAAAACAGTAGGTTATAAGTAGAGAAAAAAGGACTATGAATCTCCTGAAGTCCACACATCTTAAACTTGCCAATGTTCAGAAATAATGGCCTAAGTGATTGATAATCTGAAGTCACTTAGTTCTGTCTTTCTTCCAGGACACATGTGCCACAAAGCTCATGCTTTTGACTCCCTTCCAACTGGGCTGTAGTTAGCTAGGATCTAGGCACTGTCTATCTCTATAATGCTCTATCCTTTCTGTGATAAAACTTGATTCACTAATCTTTGCTCAGGTCACATTCCTGTTCTCTGGAATGGTCTCTCTCACACACTTATAGAACATTTACCCTTCAACAGCTTACAATGTTCTGAACTGCTTCTACATTCACCTTCTATGCCATTTGGAAGTGGAATCTAAAATGTTGTCGAGCCATATTTCCCATGAGTAAATCACTCAAGAATAAAGCACTTCCCCTCCAAAAGATCCAATGAATGGAAATGTTACCTTTCAGACTTTCAATGTAACAGTAGACATCAAACTTTTCTGAGGCTGGGCGCATACCATACGTTCGTACTCCAGGGAAGTTCTCCTTGTCTCCTGAACATTTATTGCGTGGAACAACAATGGGATACCTGGCCAACATGGATGAATCTTATCAAAAGTCTCAGAGTTTTTCACTAATAGCTTTGGGTAGGCAAGACTCATGCAACCATTTTCAGTCTAAGGATTGCACTTAGGTTTTCAGGAATGTGTTCAGAGGTGTATTTCCAAAGTAGATAAGACTATTTCATAAATTTATATTTAATTAATACATTTTACGATCACTTCACTTGTGCTTAATGGTTAAAACATTAAAACCTCTAGTTTGCTCTCAACCTTTGGAGAGCCACCAAAGAATCCACCCAATGCTCTCAGATCTGTGCATTTGGCAAGGTCACAATGGACTGATTTGAACCAAGATCCTCAGCTGGTTCTATACTAACATTATACTAACAACTTCTTTGTTGAACAACATTAAAAAGAATGTGACAACTATTTGTTTTGCATGATTTGAAAATCGGTTTGTGAACCTGCATTGTTTCTTATTTTAACTTTTGTATTCCTCAGCGTGTACTGTTGTTGTTTTCTGTTTTGTTTTAGGATAGATTTTTAAACCAACTGTAAATCTCCTAGAGCTTTATTTATGTTATTAAATTTATATGCTGTCCCTCTCACCCAAAAGAGCTGCTTGCCATTAACAACCTTATAAATTTAATAAAATAGATAAAATAAAAACAGACTTCCAAATTTTCAGGGGAGAAAAAATATACTTGGTACTCAAGAATATTTCTAAGCTAAAGCAACACATCTCATTTCAGGTTTGCAAACTACGTCATTGGCAGTTTCTGACATTGCAATTTGAAGAATTTGAAACTCTTCTGTGAGCTAACAAGTTCAGTGTAAATATTTTTCTGGACAGAAAGAAATGGGTGGTTGGATAGCTCTGAGGTAGACACAGATCCATACCAGTGCTTCAAAACCTTGCTGGGCATCCCTTTAGAAGTGTTATGTCTCTATTTAGAGTTTCAGGTATCATTTACCAGAAAGAACCACTTGGAGTAAGATCCCATTAAATTAAAATGTGAATCTCAGATGTATTGCTTTAATCTGCAGGTGGGAACTCTCCTGGTGGAATTTCAGTTGAAATCAATCTTTGCACTTAGAAAAATAGTATGAAAGGTAGAAGGATATACCTCCTTATTTTCTAGGATCCCAGAAGACTGATCCAAGATGCAGAAACCTTTTTGAGCTTGGGCCTGGCTTTGGTTTTTAAGTGACATACAAAGACTGCATTCAAATAGCAGAATGGACCAGAACAAAGAAGGCCAGGATAAAAACTAAACTTGATCAATGACATTTGAAATATAGTCAGATCAATTAAATACTGTCAATTAATCCTTTTGGATTGGGTTGGGTTCCCATAGCATGCATACTATATTTATATATATATTAAATATAAATATATATATTTATATATATACATTTAACATCACATCAATGGCTTATACGCAACACCAGATGGTTTAAATTCTGATTAACTTTTGATAGCTTCCCTGTTTCCACAAGGTCAACCAATTTGGTTAGTCTAAGGTCTAAAAAATCACACAAACCTAGCAAAAATGGATTAATTTACTATCCAAGTGAAATACGTTGTATGCAGCCTTTCTTTTAATACAGACAGTAGAGACTTTTGGAGGACCAGTGGGGACCCTCCCAAGGTTATATGCAGAATCCAATATATTTCTGGGACTTCTGTTCTTGGAACCAATACTATGTGGATAATGTGGGGGAAAATTTTTGGCCTCCCAGTAACAGAATCTATAGATGTTGGTGGTAATCCTGCTTAATGGGGATCCCTAGAGGCTGATGAAAGATGCTGATCTATAGAGAGGAAATCCCTCTCTTTAGTACTTTCCTTCCTTAGCCATCAGCCCAAATCCTTACCTGACTGTCTGGTCCCTCAGCCAGCCAGCATCACACTGATCATAGCCTTCTTCATAAGCAGCCTGTAGTTGCTCTGGAGTAGCAATAACAGCATGATTATCTAAGCAAGCTTGCTGAGCTTCAACAAAAGTGAGTGAATATCTGTTGGAGGATGGCCGGTAATGAAATATGACACCTGCAGAGAAACCAGCACAACACAAGGAAATGGGCTGAAAAAGAAATAGGATGCACTGGTTGGTAGTTAAAAAAACAAAAACAAGGTAAAATGTTTTGCTGGGAGTTATTCCTGTGTTCCATACAATATTTGGTATCCTATTTACATGATCCGTGGGATGAAGGTACAGTTCTGGGTGTGATGCAAACATTCAGAAAAGATTCATTGAAAAACACCCTCCTCCAAAACACAGAAGAGATTGTGTGTCCTTCCTTTCTTAGGAATGGATCAGGAGGATTAGTGGTAGGCTGTGCACTGTATCCACATATGTTGAAAAGGTAGAGTAAAGGTGTCAGGGAGAAAGGGAAAGTATGGAGAGAGTTAGAAGATGCTTAGGAGGTGGAGAAATCAAGCCAGATTGATTCAAACAACCTGCTTAATGAAGTGACTCGGTTTGATTAAGTAGTTTTCATGGCTCAGCAGACTTATTAGAAATCTGGATCAGAAATGCTCACTCTGAGTTCAAGGTGGAAAGAAAGCTGAAGAGAGAGATTAGCTTGGAATTGTATGTAAATATAAAAGGGCATGGTCTGACACCTCCCCCTCCCATGTCTTGAGGTTTACCTGTTCTTTCCCAGGCAGGAACAACCAGTCGAAGGAAATTCTTGTGGAATTGGCAGATTGCAATAAAGTAACTAGATTTGAACTCTACATGTATAAACTGTATAATCGAGTCTGACACTCTGTCATGCATGTGGCAGGATCATCTCCTGCCTCTCTTCCAATCATGAAATGCATTCTCACAGACATCATTCTCATTCTTTGAACCTTCAAGCAAAGAGCTGAAACCATCCTCTCTGGCCATGTTTCTGAGCAATATTCTACTCATCACTTCAGTGTTTTTACTGATTGTTTTAAAATTCTGTATTATTTGGGTCTGTTAACCAGCTTGATGCTTACTTAACATACAAATATTCGCTGAAATAACACACAAAGTTTAAACTGAAATAACATATGATAACCTTGGTTGTGTACCTGTGGAAGAAATGGGTTTCTGAGGGACAAAACCAACATCAGGAACAGCTGTCCTTGGCATGATTTGCTCGATTATTGTAAATAGTGAGGGTAGTTCAGATGCTGTTGTAGCAGTAGCCCATGAGCTATATTCCACTGATGTTGCTTCTGGGATATCCGTGGGGAACAGAGCATCCAGGATTGAGACAGTACCATTTTCTAGATCTTCCCAGACCCTGATCTCAGTCCTGTTCTCTGTCTCATCAATGAAACCTGTTGCAAAGAGATCTGGAGTTGCTGTGATGCCTTTGTCTACCTCAAAGGCAGTAGTAACAAAGTCTATAGGTTCCAAGGTTGCAATGCTTCCTCGAGCCTCTTCTTCAGTAGTGTTGTGTGGAAACTTCAGCTCAACATCTGACTCAGTGAATGTCTGGATGGTGAAGCCACTGCCCAGTTCATCAACAGATTCATCTGTAATATTTTCGTGGACGAGAGTACCAGAGTCAACACCTAAAGCAGGAAGAAGATAATTGCTGGTAAAGCAAATCACAATGGGAAACTCATCCTTTTTAAGGCAATTTTCAGGACTATCATTTACAAGTCAGGTAACAAAGCTCTCATTATTTCCACTCATCTAACTCCTTTTTCTGAGCCAACAGCTAGGACTATGTTTAAGAAATACTTAAAAATGCTAGAATTTATTTTAGCAAATGGTGTCAATAAATGAAACAACTGATTAGAGAAGAGTAGGCAATGGAATCTGGATGCCCAGTTCTGAAGACTACAATGGACCATTTCAATCAGAGCCATTGGATGTAAGTTGACTGCCAGATTTTTAAAAGGTACCATAAATCAAAGCTAAATCTACATTTAATTTATATTCTTTTGCATATAAATTTAATAAAAATTGGATATAGTTACTATGATTACTCTCACAGAATATTTAGATATTTCTTGTACTTGTTCCCAAGGCTTTCAGAGCCTCAGGCCACAAATTTGGCTTGCTTGTAACAGAAAATTAGATCTATTTGGGAGTAAACATTTACATGGAAGTAAGCTTTACTTAACATAAGAGAGATTACTTCTAAACAAAGTTTCTTAGGTTTATTTTGTTAATTAGCACTTTAATTCTGATAATAGGCTGGATTCACACATTGCACTGAATATGATTTATTCAGCTTTGATTGAGGGCTATATGTAAATCCAGTCATTATGGTGTGTAATCTTGGTTTATGGCTTAGCACAGTCTAGACCCAGCCACTGTCTTGTTTCACAATGTTCAGTTCAAACAAACCATGGCATTCAGCAATGTAAGGGTTTAGCCATAGTTTCTATCCTAGAATTATCCTATAAAAAATCAGTGGAACTTGAACTTCCTCGGGAACTTAGGTAAAACAGGAATTTTCAGGAGGCAAATGCCAAAAGCTTTAAAATGGTAACTTTAGCAAGATGATGCTGGACACATTTGGTTGAACTATGTTTTTAATAGACAAAATTTGCATTTCTCAACTAAGCAGCAGAATGATTATTCTGTAAATACTGTATCTAAATACATTTATCTTTTGTGATATATGTAATTTTGTAGTTGAAACAAGAGAAACCTTATAAAAGTGTGTATTTTGGAAGAAGGCTGGGATAAAAATACATATTTAATGCATGTTGGAAGAAGCTCAGTGCCTCTGTTCCTACTCACCAGTATAGCAAATGGCATCATAGCGGGAATGAGGGTGAGGATACCCAGTCTGGTTGACATAAAGGTACACTGTGCGTACTCCTACTAAGTTGCCACCACAGATGGGACTTGGTTTGTTGATGGGATACCGGACACTGCGGTCTGCCAGCCAGCCAGCCCTGCAGACATCCATCCCATCCTTCCAGGCCAGATATAACTCTCCTGTTGTTGCCAATCGTGCACCGAGATTATGGCATTTCTCAGCTGCTTCTGAAAAGGTGAACTTCTCAGGAGAGCTGGCATAGAAGACTTTGCCTGCAATAAAAATGCAGAGATTATTTTGCCACCAATTAGCTGCCAAAAGATGCCTCTTCCATTTACATAGAGGCTTCATTAGATTCTTCCATCCTTCTTTTTTTCCACTTATCTTTGCTTATATGCATGGATTGAAGAGTCCAGAGGAAAATGTGTTGGAGGTAAAAATGGATTAGAAAAGCTATTTCTGAGAATGAACTAATAGAAATTTAACTCTTGATTTCTTAAGAACTGGATCATGGAAAAATTACAGCCCCTATCATCTTAAGACAACCCCACCCATTTTCCTAGTCATGTCCACAATAAAAAATTGGAAAAGGATTGAAGTTATTCCCTGTTGGATCCATTGGAAAAGAATAATAGACATCCTCTATCTTTTTCCTTTTAGATTTTCCTTCCTCAGCTTGTTCCTTCTTTGACTTATAATACAGTTTCATTAACTACTCAGATGCTACACAGTAGAAGAGAATTATGTTACCCCTGGGAATATTCTGCAAATTGCTTCCTCCTCCCCAAGTTTGCTGTCTGCAAGCTTAACCTTTTTATTCAATCCCAAAGATGAATCCAGAATATTAAACTATAAAGCCCCCCAGCCATCATCTGCAATTTTGGCCAATTTTTCTCTCAGCATAATTTATCTCCATGGGTTGCTGAGAGGATTAAACTGGAAGCAGGGTGCCATATCTGCTAGTTTCAGATTCTTGACTGCAGGGTTTAAAAAAGCAACAAAATAAGAGTTTTGATAAATCTAGAAAATGTTCTGAATAGGGTTGGTGTTGATGGTACAGTTCCCTAGAATGGATAGTACTTTACTTGTAATATCCATCTGATACCAACAGGCCCCAAACACATGTTAAAGACCATTTCCTTCAATTTATTTCCCAAAACATTTTCAGATTCAGAAAAGGGAGTCAGGTCCTTCAACCTCCCCCCACCCCACAAAAAAACCTCATATGGCTCTTTGGAGAAGTCATCCAGAAGTTAGATTTTAATATCATTTTGATGTACATGAGACATGACTTTAATTTTGAATTCAAGGAATGGTATGGAACTCTTCAGTAGTTATCTTTGGGACGAATAAAGGTGATGGACAAGGAAGAAGAAGAAGAAACTGGTTAATCCAAATAGCTACTGCGAAACAGCTTGCCTCCAGAAGTTCTGAGTGCTCCATTGCTGGAGTTTTCAAGAAAAGATTGGACAACCATTTGTCCAGGGTGGTATAAAGACTTCTGTCTTGGGCAGAGGATTGGATTAGATGACCTTCAAAGTCCCTTCCAGCTCTATGATTCTACTTCCAATGGCCCTTTCAGTGCTAAAATTGATAGGTCTTGAAAAACTTTTTTTGAAGTTGCCTTTAATGATTAAAATATCCACAGTCCCCTTCCTGAGTATAGTATATATTCCCAATATTTCAGAGGTCAAGAACTCTAATAATCCTTATACAGATTGGGCTGAGAGGTCATAACCCTAAAAAGCATCTAAATATGCATCACATCAATTATTTTGCCCCTTAAATTGTTGAACAATGTTTTTAACCTATCATTAAGACCTTCTAGCTGAAGAAAAGAATATAAGTGTGTTAAGTGTAAAAACAAACCACTACCTTCCATTTCCTCTGCATAGCAATACACATCGTATGTCTCGTCTGTATCACGAACACCATACGTTCTCACTCCAGGAAATTCATCTTTGTCACCATAACAACCTTCTCGGGGTTGGTGCATTGGATACCTGATTCAATAAAAAAGTGAGGGAGTGGAATATTTATCTTTTAGGGAAGAGGACAGAGAAGAGTAACAGCATATGATAGGTTAGAAATAATTTCTAGAAAAAAATAGAAGGATGATTGAAAACTGAAGTAGTGTTCAGAATTGCTGAATTGGAAAACTGGCATGGAGAACCTTGTATGACAAGTGAGTTCCACCACTCACTTCACCAGTGTTTTCTCATTGTTTCCAAGCCTCACTTTCTAGTCTTCACATTCTCCAACCCATTAAGTTTTTGCTCATAGAAGTAAGAAATTTCTCCCTCAGGAAGATTCTTGTTCTAATCCCTGGTAGTAAATGTTTCTCTCTTTAAAAACAGGGAATTATAAGCTGTGACTCTTCTCAGAGAAACATAAAAAATTGGGATTACAGCTCAGTGGGACAGGGCTCATGAATGGGGGGGACATTTTCATTGCCAGATGTTGTATATCAAATACCAGATGTAGCCTATCAAAGAGCCTAGGACCGCAATGAATGAGCCCTGCCCCCATGTGGGTAGGACCAGAATTTTTTTATTTTTTTGAGAGGAAGATTTTTAATTGTCTTTTTTTCAACTTGGTTAAGCATCTCCTAGGGCTTTTATGTTAGCTCACTGGGTTCCCTCTCTTTAACTGATAGGAAACCATGACAGCTGAGCTCTAGAGTTGTAAAAATCAGTAGGAGGCCTCACGTTGCCCATCTCTTGTCTTTTAGCATAGTTGTATAGAGTATAGCTATCCAGAGGAAGTTTAACTACAACTCACAACAAGCAGGACCATCTGTGAGGGAAGCTGGAAGAAGTAGTTCGGTGACATCTGTAGACCTTCAGGCAGCGCACCCAGGCTTTTAAAAAAACTTACTTTTCTTTCCTGAAGCCTTTCCACTAATATTACCCAGTCTATCAGGGTTGTCTGCTATTAAATCTTGAATCATGAAATGGGCAGGAGGGAAGAAGCCCAGTCATGTGACTTCCTATTCCTTCTCTAATTGCTGATCCACAACACTGCTTAATATTTCACCAGGATTAGTCTTTACCCTATGTTTGCATATAGACATGATTCTCCATAGTGAACACCCTGGCAATTCCAGTTTACCTAGATGACCAGAGTTGGAGGAAATGGTATGCAAAACCCGTTGGCAATTGCTTACCTGACTGTTTGATCAGACAACCAACCAGCATCACATTGGTCAAAGCCATCATCATAGGCAGCCTGGAGCTGCTCAGGAGTTGCAATGACAGCGCTGTTCTGGATGCATGCCTGCTTTGCCTTCTCAAAGTCTAAAGTGTAGCGAGTAGAGATGGCTCTGTAATGGAACACAATCCCTGGAAAACATATTGGTTGAGTTCACACAACAAGCTTCACTTTGTTACTGAATCAACCCATGTTCTGGACTGGCATAATATTTTGATCCATATGTCAACAAAAGGTACATAAGATACTAATTCCAAACAAAATTAGCCAAGCTTTGTATGCATTTTCAAATAAAAAATGGCCAAATGGCTGACTTTTAGAATTTTCCTATGAGAAAAAATCCATCTTCATTTAGCACACCTAGTTTGATATTTAACACCCTGCAAATAAGGATTAATATTTTTGGCTTCGCCCAATGAAATCATAGACAGCACAGTCAGTGTGATGGGCGTGGGCTTGGGAAGACTCCGGGAGGCAGTGCAAGACAAGGGGGCCTGGCATAGTGCAGTCCATGGGGTCGCGAAGAGTCGGACACGACTGCGCGACTGAACAACAACAAATGAAATCATGTCATCTGAAGAGCGTTGTGAACTCAGAAGCCAACGGAAATGAAATGCACTGAAAAGACACTTCACTTACACTGAAAGTTGTTGCCTAGCCTTTCTTTGGAGACTTGTTCAAGAGTATGGTCCAATCATACTATTCCCTTTTGAACTAAACAGTGTTACGTAGAGGACAGAAAAGAGGAAGAAATAGGAAGTCAACTATATAAAAAGATAAGGAATCCACTAAACTTAGTTACATCTGTACCACTCACTATGCATCTTCATTTCCAAACAATCTAGGGGATAGCACACAACCTTTCCTTCTTCCCTGCTCAGTGTTGAACCATTTGCTAAATACTCCATTTATTCTCAGCACATTTTGTGCTTCCATCATATATTAGTCTTACATAATTCCAAATCATAACTGTGTAAATCTTCTTGGACCCATAATTCTAGCTTATTTACTTGATTATACACTTTTTCTAAATTAATGTACAATAACCTTTTTTCTTCATATTGCTTTTAATTACCCACTTGAAGAGCAAAGATCTGGTCTGCACACTTCTCTGGAATAAAGTTGCATTTCACTTTTGCATATTGAAATGGCACAAGAGGTGTTGATCAAAATTATGTGAAACACCTTTCCAGGCAAACTTAACAACTAATTCCCTGCACTTGCATTTGCTCTCTTTCCATTTCACCATGGGAATATTAACAATATTTTCCCAATTGTCAGACATAGATGCGTTCTTCACACACAAATTAAACGAGTCACACCGCTGCTGCATAAGGAAGCCACATCTATATTTTAATAATTTTCCAGTTATACCATCTATATCTGCAGACTTTTCTGATTTTTACAGTCTCAAATCATTAACAATGTCATTTTCATCTATTTTTTCTGGGACACTAACAGTACTGGTATTGGTTTCAGCTCAATTTTGCAACATATTACTACAATTCCCGCAAAAATCTCTCTGAAAATACTCCTTCCAGCTTTCCCTCTCTTCATTTTCATTGCAAATCATTTCATCACTTCTCTTTTTTCACTCTGCCAGAAACTGTCTACTTAGAGTCTATTTTCAGTCTTTTTTTTTTAAAAAAAGAATTGTATCAAAAGATCTGTACATTTTCTCTTCCTGGGTTAACCTATCTTCTAATAGCTTTGGGACTGAATGCCCATAATAAATTTAAATAAATATATAATATTCTTTTATACAAGACTCGTACATCCTTGTCAGGCAATTATTATTCTTTTGTTTTTTTCCTTTCACTTATTTCTTTTTCTTCCTATTTTTCTCTGGGATCCATTCTTGGTACCACCAAAAAAATGTTCTTTCCTATATTTAAAACTTTTCATCTTGCTTTTATCGCTCAGGAATTCTCACAATTTTTCATCATAAACAATCACATAATCAATGCTTTTAGATTTCTATTTATTCCTTTTTCATACTTTCAAATGAATAGATTTGTTCTTAAGCTAGATATTCACTGCAGACAGATCTTTTTTCAAAACAGATATTCCCCAGTCACTAGTTGTGTTCAATCTTAGATCTCTGAATGATTAAATCTTCTCATTCCCACTCATTCATTCATGCTACCTAGCAGAATATTTTATCCTGCTGGATCAGAGAATGTTGTGTACTTTTTATTGAAACTCATC
>JANHZU010009494.1:251666-264800 GCA_032468055.1 Acrochordus granulatus | reverse complement strand
GAATGTTGTGTACTTTTTATTGAAACTCATCTCTTGTTTTTCTATTCACTTGTTTGTCTATTCACTGTTTACTAAGGCATAGCATATAACTGCCACCAATTTTTAGATTTCTATTTGGAGCAACCTAAATGACATTAGTTCATACTTTCTGACGTACAGTTTAGCCTTTTGATTCATAATTAAACCTATACTTTCATTTCCCTACATATATTCATCCATTCCACTCAACAAAACTGGATCACCTCCACTCACATATTTCTTTTAGTTTAACAGGCATTATTTTCCTTTCCTTTGTTAGATTACCATTCACTTCAAATGTCAGTGGAGAGCAATATCGGTCAATTTCAGCACATTTGGGCCAATATGTCATGAGGGTAACCAAAGCCCTTTTCCACCCAAAACATGTTCTTGCTATTATATGAAGTAAAGGTCTCAGACTAGGAACCTTGCATGACAACATATTATTGCTCACTTCCAATGAACTGGGATTTAGCCATGCGCATTGATGATGATACTTAATTTGGTAATGAAATGTCTGCAGAAAAACAATCATGCTCAGAAAGCACCTAGGACTTCACAAATAGCAGTGTGTTGACAAACAGCTCTTCTGTATGTTAGCACTAACTAGTTCTCCAGTGTGGAAGCCAGTTTAAAATATGTCAGGTTAAAAAAGTGCTTTTCCAACACTTATTCTGCTTGGACAATATAGAAGGATGTGCCTTGTAGAGCATTACATGGTCAGGTTTTATAAGAAGGTTCTTTCTGAAGAGCAAAACTCAGCAGCCTAAACATTACAGTATTACATATTAAACATTACAGTACATATACAGAGGGCAGCCATAAGAGAACAGAGAGGAGGCTTGCATTATCCAATTACAGTGTGGACATTGCTGTGATGGGAGAAACTCTTCCCACTTATATATTTTCTTAAAGATTGAATAAGTTTGGGAAGCAAGGAAGAATGAGGGTGCTATTGATGAGAGGATTATCCAGTGAAAAATTACACATGTAATACAATCACATGTATACTTTGGTTATCTCATAGGTAAACGGTACAAGAATTTTAGACTCTACCTAGGACAATTTCACTGAACTTCTCGCCTTGAAAAGCAATTCACAAGCAAATATTGTTTCATCAAAATCAAGGTGTAAGGGCAGGGGTAAAGCTGGAGGAGAAATTTGCGGCACACCCCAGATTAGAACTTGGCTGCAAAGTAGTACAGAAGATTGGCTTTCTCACCTTTTACTTTCACCTCCACAGTGTCCTGACTGTCCTCGATACCATGAATCACTTCACAGCGGTAGATCCCAGTATCATTGGACCGGAGCGTCTTGATTTCCAAAGTAGCATCAGTTGGGATGGAAGGATAATTTGGTAGAGAGAGAGCTTCCTGATAGGCAGTGTTAATCCGTACCTGCCCGTCCATGGCCACTAGAAGGACAACTTCTTTGCCTTCTGATAGTTTGCTCCATTTGATTCTTGGGGACACAGGTGGGGTGTCTGGTGCTGTGGTGACTGGGCCCAAAGTGTCGATAAAGTAGCAGGGAATGTTCAATGTTCTTCCCAGGGGAACACGCAGGGGAGAACGTACAGGTATACTCACACTTAGTGTGGCTCTGTGATCTATTGGTCCCCAAAAGACAAGAAGAGCGAAATATCAGCACCACAGAATCATTCTTGTTTAAGAGATCACAATCATTTCCAAAGCATGCCCAATGGTAGTGCTGCCTGTGTATTTTTTTTAGCAAAACTGAAGAGCCCTTGGAGATAACGCTAAAGGTTGGTGGTGTGGTTTTTGATCCTTTTCAGTTAGAAAACAGGTGAGGTTTTGGTTACCTTGTCAAATATTAATATAATGTTTAAAAAGAAGGAAAAAAATAACCTTCAAAACTGCTTCCCAAACCCAGGAAGAAGGGAGAAAAAAGTCAAACAAATTCAATTTGGACACCATCCATTCACTCTATTACCCATCTCCTGAAATCCTTGGACACTGCAAGGTTGCCCCCTCTGACATACCTACTTACAAAGCAAGGTAGCTGCTGTCCCATATTTTTGGTACCCACGTGCCATTCTTCTGTGGCATGGAATGTCCCAAACAAATAGGTAATATCTGAAGGGAACTGTCAAAAATCCACTGCTACTCCGGATCTCTTTTTCTGGTAGTGCAGTTTGTTTCAGATGCTACTATTATAGCTGCTACAAAGCTGTATTTTTGGTACTTTTGGAGTGACTTGGAACTAACTGCCTGATGCTGGTTAAAGGATCTCTGTTCCCTCTCTCCATTGTTAGCATCCAGTTATAAGAGAAGATACAAAGTGATTGCTGAGAAAGCATTAAACTGGGGTATGTTCAAGCCGGCAAATGCTCTCAAAGATGCTTTGGTCAAAAGAACAAATTACCAAATCAAATTCTCACTGTAAGAGTGTGCAGATTGAAGATTAGATGCACCTTAGAAGCAGGAGTTATACTTTCAACAGGTAGCATCGTTTCTATTAATATCTAAAATATAAAATGTTTAGCACCCTCGATAATTCATAGCTTTCGGCCTTTTCCCATTGTTATATATACTGTGCCTTATGAAGAAAATTCTGCTTAAGTTCAATGGCAACTTTTGATACAGTTGCCTAGTTTTCAGTATGTACTTTGGCTTAATAAGTGGTTCCAGAGTTTAAACGGAGGCTGGTCTATATAACCAGTAGTCATGTCTGCCTCCTCTTAAAAATGGTGACAAAAAGGATTTGAATCTTGATTAAATAAGGGGTGAGTTTACCACATATAGAGAAAAAAGAAAAAAAATCAACCATAGCAGTGTTTTAATTTTATATTGCTGGAGTTGCTACCAAAATCTTATTCCAGTGCCTTGAAGATATGAGAGTCAAAACAGGGCAGAAAAGGTTCAGTTGAATCCAAATAATACAGAGTTACTATTTGTCCATTATTGTCTCTTAGTTGGAAGGATCTACCCTTGAAGGGGAAGATCTGCAGTTTGAGGATCCGTTTGGACATCTTCTCAAAATGCAGTGTGTGGTCATGGAAGATGAACCAGTTATGGCCCTACCTGGGTGGAAGGACATCGCTGCAGTAGCTCATGCTCTTCTCATCATCCTACTAGCCTACTCAAGCATAGAGTTCTTGGGACAGCTTTAAAACCTACTTGGAAGCTGCAAATGGTCCACATTGTAGCAGCCTGTGTACTCACTAATTTGTGTCATTGGGAGCACATTATGCATGTGCTACAACCCTGCATTGGTTGCCAATAAGCTTCTAAGTACTGGTTTCAATCAATATAGGCTTCTATGGCTTGGCACCAGGTTGCTCTCAGGGATGCTTTCTCCAGCTAGAATCAACTTGAGCTGCACAATTATTCCAGAAGAAGCAGACTGTGGTTCCTCACTTCCAGGGGTTGAAAGAGACTGTGGTTCCTCAATTCTGGGAAGTTGCTTCTTTGTGGCAGTGCTGCTTCTTTGGAATGGCCTCCCAGTTGACATTAGTTTGGCTTTCTCTCTAATGGCCTTCTGCAAAAAACTTAAAACAGAGCTCTTTTGTAGAGCATTTGGAGACTGAGCCCATTTATTGTTATTTTGGTTGTTGTTTCTCTACTATATTTAATTCTTTTTCTTTAGTTTTTACCATGGTCATTTTAACTGTGTGTATGTATATGTATAAAATGTTGAGGATTCTTAAATGGACTGTACTGAAATATAAATAAAAGAAAAAATGTTTATAACAATATAAACTAATACTGTTTGGACTATTTAAGACAAGGGCAGAGAACATGGGGCCCTCTGAATGAAATTACTAAATTACAGTTTCCATAAACCAAACCAATATGTTCAATAATATAGGGTGATGGAGGTTGTAGCTACCAACATGCGGAGGGTCATATTAAATTCCTTCTTGGCTTAGAAGTTGTTAAATATCAGAAGATGAGCATTGTGATAATTATAATGTAAAAGAAGATACGTGTGATAAAATATACAGTTTATATATGTATAATTATAATACATTGCCAATTAGTTCCCAGGAAATGCATTAAGTTGCTTCTCTTTTGTTTACAAAGCTGTCATACTAAAGGTTGAACCCCTAATGTAACATACCTAAAAATTCCACAGAGGTGGCTGCAGTGATGACATGCAAACACACAAATGCTAGTAGTAAAGTGGTCATGCTTTTCCTGAAATACAAATAGAGGTTAGTGAGTTGTCATTTTTGAGAGGATGAAAGAAACAATGACCAATGAGAATTGAGCAGAAAGTGTTTCAGTCCATATCAAGCACACACACACACACAAATAATTTACAATTATGTGTTTGAGATTTTACCTTCTTTAGCTGGGAAGGAAGAAAAATATTTTATATGTCAATATTTTGCATGTGCCTCCTCTTATAATCAAAACAGAGTTTAAATTAAGAGGGAACAATGTCCAGCCTTCCAGATGTTGATGAAGTACAGATCCAGATCCTGTACATGGACAAGTGTGATTAGGCACACAAAGAATTTGGGTCTGGTACAGAAGCTCTCAGTGTACTTGCAAGACAATACTAAATATAATAATAACATAAACAAAATAGAACAAAGTTTATGTATTTAAATAGAAGAATGCACATTGAAATGTGCAGCCAGTATAAAAGGAAATAAAGGCAAGTGTAGAATTAGAACCACAATCTATTGATAAATAGGTATGCACATTAGACAGAACTTTCAGATAAATTAAAATTCCTTGCACTAAATTCCTCGCATTATAGTAATTGCTGTGTCCTGTCATATAATATGTGTTAAGTGTTTGGCTGAATGATGGCACAGAGGAAAAAAAATCTGGTTATTTTTTTGTGCAGTACCCTATATCACCATCTAACTACAGCTCACAGCATCCCTCACTGTTGTTCAGATCAGCTGGAGTTGCTGGGAATTGGTGTTCATCAATAGTCAGAAGATTGGACATTGTCTCCTCCTAAATAGCAACTACCAATTGCTGCTCATGCATTATGTCCAAGGCTTGTTAAATTACAGTTTTCTAATGCATCTGAACAGGGAAACTTAAACAGGGCTTACGCATGACACAAACCATACTTAAACAATGGTTTACAGTAAAAACATTTTTCCAGTTCAGGTAGAATGGAAACTGTGTTTTAATCCAACATGGAAGCAATGAGATGAGTAAGAGATGGGAAGAGGAGAAATAATGATCCACAAGCAATACTTATTGATTGGAATCACACAACACAATAAATCTAAATATCAAGTTGCCAAAATATAAATTGCTTGATTTACGTACTATGCTATGCCCAAACAAATGATATTATGACTTAATATGATGATCCACATTATATACAGTAAATGCTAAGGCAATGGTTGGATTTCCACAACTTGCTGAATCACATACTATTCAACCTCATTTTATCCCCATCAAGTATATGGTGAAGCCAGCCATTCTTCTTCCAATGAACTACAGCCTATGAGAAAGAAATTATTAGCTTAGTTTATGTAAAGAAACCATCATGTGATAAATACATTTTGGCTTAGCATAGAAATCAAGACATTATCACTTAGTGATATGTAAACCAGAGCAATATAGTTTGTTCAACAATCCACAACTGAAAAAATCTTGACCTGTAATGTAGAATAGTAGAAATAGTGGTTGCTTTTATAGAAAAGTGATTTCTAGAAAAAATGGTAGATTTGTTCATGGAGGGGATACAGGCTTGAGAAGATCAATCCTCATAGTTGTTTTCATATTAAGGCTGGGAGGAAACAGAGTTCTGATGCACACTCCATCAAAATAAAGAGTAAAAAAGACCGAGTTCATCCAAAATGTTTAACATGATTACTGAATTAATTAATTTGCTGGATTTATTTAACATTACTACTTGTAAATAAATCAGTACTATGAATTGTGAATGAACCAATGTTAAATGAGGAGGGAAAACTAAACAAGGTTAAAACTAACCAAACCAACCAGTGTTACATGATGTCTAGAAGGAAACATCACACTAGCTCAGATAATCAAAACTGGTTCAGAAAAACTTATTTCTTCATGAGCTGGAATTTCACCAAAATATAATGCATAAAAATGCAGAAGCTCAGCTGGCTTCATATTCAAATATCTACTGAGGCATATGTTGATATTAAAGTAGAATTGGCTCAAGAGTATAAGTAGAGAAGAATAGAATGTGGGTCAAGCTGAGCCAGAAAATAAAGTGTATTTAATATAGCAAGTAATACATTATTGGATTTCTAGGAAGGCCCATAAAATGGTGAGAAATCATATTTCAAAATTCTCTTAGTTCTGATCATATAAATGGGATGGGGAATAGAAGAGGGAGAAGCAATTACATTGAGTTTCTCCAAAGCCATATAAGAGTCTTCAAACACTTTACCACTAAGGTTTTTTTTTTCTGCCTAGCTTGTTATATCCACCACAATTTCATTTACAGCATCATTTTAGGACATGGTGAGAATCAGTTTGCATGAATGTGATTTTTTCCCTATAAGCTATTATTTTCTAATCATCAAAACCATAAGTCATAAGATCTTTTTCCCCCTTATCTATTCTATAAGAGGTTTCCAGTCTTCCAGGATGTCTTTTAGATTTCCTAGTCTAGCCTTCTATTGGGTTTATCCTGATGGTCTCCCTTCCCAATACTAGCCAGGGATTATTCTCTTTTGTTCTGAGCACAGCCATATTCAACCCCAGGTGAGCTACTTGATACGTGACATATTATTCTGCATGAGAACTTGTGAATAAACATGGTGGATAAGCTTTTCTAACCAACGTTCAGTCTAATATGAGATAGCTGATCAGATGCATCCCAATAGGAGAGATCAGTGGAGGCCTCTTTTCTCTTTTTGCTCCTATATATCTAGTAGATAGAGATGGACCGCTTCCAAGCCTTGAATTTGAAATTCAAATCCATCCATCAAGACTAATAGACCTGCTTTTTATGAATTAGTTTGATATTTTTTGGAAGCCATCCAAACTAGCAGCCAACAATACACCTTGTGGCAGCATATTCCACAGCTTAAATACATGCTGCGAGAATAAATATGTCCTCCTGTTAGTGTCATGTATTAGTCAAAACTACTAGAAAACGAAACAGAAAAAAGCAGTTTTGCATATAATATTTTGAGACAGGTGGAATTTCTTTTACTGTTATCAGATCTGGACTGCAAAAATCTACATGGCTACAATAGTTAGAGCTTCTCCGTATCTCTTTGATGTCATCTAGTGGTTATCTAGACTTTTGCAGTCAACATCTGGCAGCTTTATTTTCTTGGTATTTATTTAGCAAATTTATATGCTGCCAATCTTGTGAAAAGCAACTCTAGATGGCTTACAATCTCTATAAGAGTAATCTGTATAAGTATTTAATGAGAATAAATCAAATTGATTATACCTCCTTTAAACTCCACTAATAAAGGCATAATCCTAGATAGATTTTGGATTCTCGCATTCCCCCTAATGGCCCAGTATTTTTTTTCAGGTATATTATCCCCTTTGAGATTAATATGACTCTAGGAATTAATGTTTCAGTGACTGTAGCTTTTTCCAGGAATGTATAGGTTTATTTGACAATTAAGATATGAATATGGTAGATAGCATCTTCCTTTTAGGATCAACTACTGGCATTAAAAAATGCACTGTGGACTAGCACTTGGTATGGCAGCCATGAAGTCCATGCAGAAGATGTTCAGATACCATGATGTGTCTACGCTTACAAAAATCAGAACTGTGCAAAAACAATAGTTTTACCTGTGACACTTTATGAAAGTGAATGTTGAAGACTAAGGATAGAATGAATGTTGACATTTGAAATTTCATTGTTAGGGAAGACTCCTAAAAATACCATGGATAACCAAGAAAACAAACAAAGGGATCATAGAACAAATTAATCCAGAGTTTAATCCAGCACAAATGACCAAGATCAAAGTAGTCAAACTTAGACACATTATGCAAAGATCTAGCTCTCTAGAGAAGTTTATAGTGCTAAGAAAGTTGGAAAAAAACAAAAAACAGGAAGAGAAAACCAGTAGCAGGATGGATGGGTGCACCATTGGAAGACTTGAAGAGCCAAATTGGGGACAACATTTTGGAGATCTATCTATATTGTTGCTAAGGGTTAATATCAACTTGATGGCACGTAATCAGTTAATAATCAACATAGGCTTATAGTTGGAATGACCAAATGAATGCACTGCTCTCCTGCTATATAATGTGATAATAGAAATGCATAAAATCACCTTCTTTATTTATTTCAGTACAATGTAGCGAAATCAGATAATTTATTCATCCCTAGTATTATAGCATGGCTCAACATTAAAAAAACAAAGATCATGGCAACCCATCACTTCCTGGCAAATAGAAGGGGAAGAAATGGAAGCAGTGGCAGATTTCACCTTCTTGGGCTCCAAGCTCACTGCAGATGGTGACTGCAGCCATGAAATCAAAAGATGCTTGCTCCTTGGGAGGAAAGCTATGGCAATCCTAGACAGTGTATTAAGAAGCAGAGACATCACCTTGCCAACAAAGGTCCACATAGTCGAGGCTATGTTTTTCCTAGTAGTAATATATGGCTGTGAGAGCTTGATCATAAGGCTGACCATCGAAGAATTGATCCCTTCGAATTGTGGTGCTGGAGAATACTGAGGGTCCCTTGGATGGCAAGGAGATCAAACCAGTCAATCCTACAGGAAATAAACCCTGATTGCTCTTTGGAAGGACAGATATTGAAGATGAAGGTCAAGTACTTTGGCCACATAATGCACAGCGAGGACTCATTAGAAAAGACTGTGATGCTAGGAAAGATTGAAGGGAAGAGGAAAAGGGGATGGCAGAGGATGAGATGAATCGATATCATAGTTAATGTGATGGGTGTGGGCTTGGGAAGACTCTGGTAGGCAGTGCAGGACAGGGAGGCCTGGCATAATGCAGTCCATGGGGTCGCGAAGAGTCGGACATGACTGCGCGACTGAACAACAAAATGGGTATTTCAATGTGAGCCACCAGAGTCACTTAAAATGAGTTGGGCAGTGAATAAATTTTATAAATAAACAAATAAATACATTATATTACATTAAATTTGGGCCCATGGCATGCTCCAAAACTACATACCAATCTAAGCCATTGTGTTGAAAATTAGCCATACGAGGGCAGCTCGGTGCTTGTATAAGAAATTAATGTTAAGCCAATTGTACTGTTGCCTTCTTCTGTGTGGCTGGCTCCAGAGTGAGGAAGAATATAAGTGGGATAGTTCACCTATAGTGAATAATCTTTGCCTCTCCCTTCACAGCTCATAATGTTGGTGGTGGTAGTGATGTAGAGAATAAATGGAGTGTAGCCGGAGAGCAGCTGTGTTCTGGTCAATTCCAGCTGTTAAGGGAGTCCTGTGAAAGGAGCCACAATGGGCTCTGAATTGGGTTGTGTGCTTAATTGATCCCCAGTGAAATCCTGACTGTGACCATGCATATGACAGGAAGTCAGAAATGCCCTCTACCCTCTCCACAAGCACATTAGAAGCTACTGGCACTTAGTATGCCCACCCTGTATGTGATCATTCAAAGAAGACTTACAAACGCTGTTTGCATAAAACCAAGATTCTCTACAGTACTGGAGATCTGCCTTCTCCCACCTTTGGGAGAATGAGGAAGCATCTACTGAAACTTTTGGGAAAAATAAGAAGGACTGCTCAAGGAAAGCCTCTGAGTCAGCTTTGTCTTAGAAGTAGACCAGGCAACTGCTGGGGGTCAAAAATTCCAGAAATGCTTCTTCAACTCTGCAGATACTTTCAATCACTGCTGATACTTTTGAAGAGAAAATGTGGGATTGGTTTGGCCAACCTGTTGCCCTGGTGATGGTTTCTTGCATGGCTGGAGGCACATTCACAAAGAATCCAATCTCTGGAGGGCTCTAGTTCAGTGGTCAAGCACATGCTTTGCATTTGGAAAGAATTGGAGTCAATCACAGCACTTTGAGCTTGGAAGAACTGAGTAGGGAGTGGTTGAAAATATTGCAGAGGTGCTGCCAGTCAACATGGACATTTAGGATTTGATGGGGAAATCTCTAACCTGTGACACAACTCACATTCCTCTCTGTTAGACACCAAAATGAGGAATGATGGATTTCAAAAGACAACAAGATGCCAAACCATGAGCCTTGGACATAAGCCCTGGTGGAAAGTAAAAGTAAAACTCACTTCTTTACTTGTAATTCCTGACCCCAAATATTTGGGGGAAAGAGGGCTCAGAGGACTCGACTCTCTGAGTACACTTTCTATGGAGTCCCTCCATGTCAAAGTAGATGACCACCACTGTTGGAGCCCCCAGCCCCAACCTCTGGGCATCCCAGGAGGAGGTCCGTCATGGAGGAGGAGATGCTTCTCACAATTGCTCCATTGCAACACTTGGGCCAGTTCCTCTTTGGTGGACCTTCCTCTTTTCTTATCAACTTTTGGACTCTGGCTTCATGTATACTAGTTGTGAATTGAAATAATTTTTAAATGGTTTATATCTCTTTTTATATTATCCACCATATGAAATAGTTTGTTCATCAGGGAGGAAAGGAAAGGAGGAGAGATACAGACAGACAGGCAAGCAGGCGAAACAAGACTAAGCAATAAATATTGCAATTCTGGTTGATCATACTCTATGCATATGGCTAATTGGAGGGTGCTTTTTAAATGAATAACTTCTACCACAAATATTTAAAATCTTCACTTAAGAGTGAGATCATATACTTTCAAAAGAAAACAAGATTTATTTGCAACATTTGTAACAGGTTTCATTTCTGTTACCTTTGGAGCAAAAACACAAATTTGTTTTCACTCCCTTCGGGCTTGCTGTTTGCCAAGTCAAAAACTCCCATCTTGTACACAGTTGCTAGAGAGGAAGCTCTGAGAAACAACCTTGGATTTGTTCTGAAGTAAATGTGTTGGTCAAATCTTCCATGATTCCGAAGAAATAGGTTGTTTTGAATTGAATTTCCATATGGTTCTTCAGCATGAGCTGGATATATCACCAATGCTTTGCATCTCTGCATTGCTACTCCATTTTTGGCAAAACTAAAGAAAGGGAGAAAACAAACCCGCAGTGATGCAAAAATGCCCTGTAACTACCTGCCTGTCAGAAATAAAATAGGGTAATTACTGAACTGTGCAAAGTCCACTGCAGAACAGAGTCACCTTTAACTTAGAAAATAAACACAGATGGAACCACTTCAGTGAGGGAATTAAATATCCAAAGATGTCAGCATAAAAGCACTTCCCCCTTTCCCATTTGGGTATGAAATGAGATTCCATCTTGGAAGCTTGGCAGTCGGTAATTTGTGATTTAGAGAAAGAGAGATCCTACAGCTGAGAAACCAGCTTTTGATCTTGTGGTTTATTTCACCCATTTTTTTTCCCACCTCTGTTCCTGAAAATATATACACAGACCATGTCTGTACCCAGGATTGTTCTTCTGAACTACATGCCAATGGTTCAGTCTGCAAAAAAACTTGGAAGGACACTCACTGTTTACCAGGTATATAATAGTCTGAAAAACTTTGCTATTTTTCCCGTTCAGTTGAACCAGCATTTCAGCACTGGGAGACTGAATTAAAGATTATTGAGAAATGAGGACTCTGTCCCAATGTATACACATTTTCCTGTTTGTTAAAACATTGTTTATAGTTCATTAATTTATATGAGGATTGCTTCTTCTGATTGTACCAGAAATGTGTGTTTTTGTGATATTATCTTTTTTGTTTTTTTAAAAAAAGTCTCAAGGTGTTAATGATGAGGAATGGCAAAGGAAAAATAACACAGGAAGAAAGACACAGAAAGGTCCACATCCCAGATTCAAAAAAGAAACACACAAAACAAAATTTAGTGCAATGGTTTATACATATATTGTGCACAATTTGGAGCATCGAAGGTTTAAATTGTGTGATTGCCCTCAAAACATTCTACTTTTGAGATCACAACTTGTTAATTGTACTTATTGTACAGAAATATATCCAACAGTTTTGATCCCCAGAGAAAGCTGCCATGAAATCAAACTGAAAGGGAGAAAAAACAGATTCCATGTGATCTCAGAAAGCCAGAGAAGACAATGGAAAAGCTCTCAGTCTAAGTATAATTGAATCTGATAATTGGCTTTCCGTTCGTCTAGCCAGCCAAATTAACCAACACTTTTTGCCTTCTCCTTTTCCAGTCCTCTTCTTTGTGTTAAATATTTTTCTCTTCTTTTCTTTTTTTGCATTTATATATGGATGTCAGTCTGACAGCCTTTGGGGCTGAAGTATGTAATAAGCAGACCCACAAACGCCTGGCAGAAAAAACTAAGGACAAGAGGTAAGAAATAAGGAATCTGAGACTTCAACACAATTTGCTACTGCATTATTTTCTGTCCCCGGAAACCATCTTTGCCATTTGGTTTTGAAACTGGCCATTTTCCTTTACAAGGATCACAAAGGAAATAACATCTTCAGATGCCCCATCATTTTGTGGTCTGCAAAAACAACACTGAGATGCATCAAGTTTGCTGTTAGTTGTGATTTCTTTTGCAGAGCTTGTGTATTCCACACTCCTCTTTTAAAACTGGTCAAGGCATCACCAGGTGAAGACAGATACAGTACACTGAAAGTAGGCATAAAAGTTCTAACTTGCAGCACAAAGAGACTCACAAAAAGGAGTCATTATAGCTGCATATTCAGTGGCTTCCATTCTCCAACTATTGCAACCCTCTTTGCTTGGGAGGAGTTAGGACTCTGAATAAAAATGTTATTAAAAATATTTTCTCTCAACATCCCAGCTTTTAGAATTGGATATCTCTGGAATATGTTGGTATTTTCAGAAGAGACCCCAACATTTCCACTTTAAGAAAAAAAGCAACTTTCCAGAGTTTCTCAAAAACTCCACACAGTGCAGAATGGAGCAGGAAGCAGGACAGGGCTCCACAGATCACTTTTCAACCTGTCAGTCTTGGAAACGCAGAATATCTTGGAATTGTCTGCTTTAAGAGCAGCAGCTCCTTTCCTTTCTGTTTCTGCACAGACATAAGCCTCTCTCCAGATTGGGTATTCCAAAATTTCATGCCAAGGAAGAAGACTTCTGGCAAGGGGGCTTAATTTGTGGTTTCTTTGAGAAAGCCTTGGGTCT
>JANHZU010009494.1:224470-251566 GCA_032468055.1 Acrochordus granulatus | reverse complement strand
CCTTCCTTCTTTCTTTCTTTCTTTCTTTCTTTCTTTCTTTCTTTCTTTCTTTCTTTCTTTCTTTCTTTCTTTCTTTCCATTCAAAAAAGAAGAATCTTCCCTTGTTTTGCTGCTATTGTCTACAGTGTCTTCTTGGAACAAATAAAACTGTTAGAGCACAACAAAGACAAAAGTCAAAACTGAGAAAGTTTACAGCTATGTGTTCTGGGTCAGGCAGGAACAGAACATCAGATGCCTCAATTACTTTAGGGAAGTTCTTCCTTATTGCTCTGTCACTTAATTGCAGAAGAAAACAGGGAGGGAAGGACATAAAAAAGAAAGGCACCAAATGAAGCATTGCCTTGAAAAGTGCCACCAGTGTGGCCAGGTTCACTCAATAAATTAACTTGCAGCTTGGGGAAGGCAAATCTGCCAATGGAGCTTTCTTGTACATTCCATTTCTTAAAGGAAGAGAGAGAGAGATCACAGTGTAGTTCTTGGCAAGTTGGCAGACACCACATTAGGGTAGAGTGGAGGACTTATGGAGCTAGAGAAAGCCTAGACAAAACTCACAGAAACCCTCAAAATTCATTGGCCTTATGGAGTAAACCAGACATGAATCACTACCGGAAGAGCTAATTCTACTTTAGCGTAAAGCTACATTAAGAGAATCTGTAATGGAATGTATGGATGACCTTGAGGGATGAGTGGAAAGAGATGCTGCCTAGAAAGCAGTCAGACAAGAGAGGGATTAATAGTCAGAGGAATGAGCCACCCTAACTGATAAGGTGATTCAGGGAAGTTTGTACCTTCAGACTTGCAAGATTTTGTTAATCTAGTCTTAAAATAATGTAGAATTAGCTCATCTGGTTATGTAGCTTGTCTTATTTATCCCTTCAGGGTAAATCTTTCAACTCTGAAGATACAAATTGCCACTGCCACTTTTAACTGCTTGATTTATTAGGGTGGGTCCTTTCATTTAGAACTTCATTTATTTTACCTGCTCTTGTTCCATTTTATTTCAACTTCTATAGTTACTTCCAAAATTTTAGGAACCTGATTACAAACAAAATAATAATGTCAAAAGCAACAGCAATATAAAAAACAGCAGCAATGAAGTCATTATACAAAGCAAACAATAAAAATGCAGCTGTACCTGTCAATATGAATATCATTTCAGTGAAATATAACCAGCCTTACCATTGGTTGTCAACCAAACATTGAATAAGTCCATTCTCACAAACACAAAGATTTCAAGCCAATGTAATGGACTTGAATAAGTCCATTCTCACAAACACAAAGATTTCAAGGCAATGTACATTACATTTTAATGTAAATTAAAATGACTATTTTAATTTAGTCATTAAAATAGTTGCAACATGACATCATGTCCAGACTACAAAGGAACTACGCAGGTAATCAGAAAGCACTGAGCTCTATAATTTTGAAATGTTTGAATTATTCAGTATAATATCACCAACCTTTCCGTAACTGACACGGAATAAGTACATTCTTACAAACACAACGATTTCAAGGCAATGCAAATTTAATTGTTAAAATAGTCGCAACATGACATCATGTGTGCTTGCTACAAAGGAACTATGCAGGTAATCAGAAATCATACAGCGCTAAGCTGTATTATTCGGATATTTGAAACTATAATTATTTGTAACTATGTGAATTTGTTATCTAGATGTGGATCTTGATCTTGAACTAGGCAGAAACTTTTCCCCTGAACAACCTTCCTCAACTAAGACCTCTCTGAATGTGTAAAATCTTCAATGGTAGCCATAATAGCTGCGAATTCTGGGAGATGAAGTTTTTATATCTGGAGCCTCCAGACTGGGACTGAGTGCCTTGGAGAGCTTCACCATTTCCAAAAATGAGACGGCCGTTGTTACGTCAAAAGATTTTTAGAGATGCTCTAGAAAAGCACCGTCTTGTACGAGGCTGAAAGTGGATGGAACAAGCTTCGCATTTCAGGCTCTTTTTTAAAGAATCAATTATTTTCCAGATGGCATATTCCTGAGTAAAGAGCTGAATGAGTCACATGTGCATTTAAACAAGACCACAGACGAACGCAACGGCTTGGAATGGCCACACCTAAAATTAAAAGCCAACTTAACTTTTTCATAGCTTCCAGGGAGACAAACGTGAAGGTTTTCTGCTTCACAAAGAAGCTTCTGTCTGCTTTCTCAGTCCGGGCTGTGGTTTGGGTGGATCCCAGAGTGTCCTGCCCCTGGATACTCTTTCTAAGACCCCTTTGTTGCAGAAATTTCACACCTCTCTGCATCTCTCATCTTGCAGACGTTTTTCCCACTCCTTGTTTTTCATGGCAGCTCTGCCATGCACTTCCAAAGGCATGACATTTATCACGTTTAGATAAAGTCACACCCTTTCCCAGCCATTCTTCATATAATCCAAAGGGTAGCAATTTATACAAATTGTTCAGTGAGCATTTAAGAGATATTTTGTATCTCTAGCAATATTTCTCTGGCCATTTCATGCACATCATACATTTCTTTGGACATTTCTGGCCATCATCCTCCATGCAAATGATTTTAGTTACTTTTCTATGGAAGTATACAAATAGAAAATACACATCTCTGATGTTCAGGCATCAGATTAGGTGTTGCCTGCTTACTAGAACCAATGGGATTTCGGTTGTAATGTCATATTTCGCAAAATGCCATTCTTAAAATCTGCCAAAGGAGGACACTTGCTCTAAAATTCTCCTGGAATTTCACTCCTTGGCTCATCTGTTCTTCCTTCTTTCAGCTTACATTACTGTTGTGTCTGCAGGGTAATGAAGAGCATTTTCTTTTCCATCTCTCCATAATCTGGAGATAATCACAATTTTGCTGTGGGAGGACTATATATTGAGATGTAGTTTTCCCAGTGCCCCAAGGAGATGATGAAGGTTCCTGGGAAAACTGTATTTCTCAATGCTTCTGGTGCCAGTCATGGGATAAAGGGGGAAAATATCCTAGTGCACATATAGTAAATGAGAAAAGGTAAACAAGCTCATAATTAGCTGAATATTCAGTCAGAAGGAGCCGTAGGTCAGAGATAAATGCTAAACAACAGGAGAGATACTGAAGGAACTCAGTTTATGACAGATTCCAGTATCAGGGAATAAAATAAAAACGAGGCTAGCAAGCATTACACTTAATGTGATTATCTAATTCACACATTAAACCCATGGTAGAGTTCTCACAATGTGCAGAACCCCAAGCAATCCAGCCCCATTGGAGCATGATTGAACCTGATGTTCCATGTGAAGATAGCTAGCTTATGGCAGTCCCATGAGTCATCTCTTGAATTTCTTTCTTGTTCAACAGCACATAATCTAAAGAGGATACAATTCATCCATTTGTTCAGAACAAGAGGAAATCTCTGTGAGGCACACTTTCAAACGCAGACACACATGTGCATGTGCATGCATGTGAAGTCACTATGAATAGTTAAAAAAAGAGCTGGGCGATTCCCATTATGAAGTAAAAAAAGCCTATCTATTTCATGGCTCAACAAAAAAGCTTCTATATGTCTGCACTGTAAGTCAATTGAGAAAAGATGGGCAGAAGCAGCTGCTCACACCCGTTCCCCTTGTACACACAGATGGATGGAGACCGGAGTACTTCTAGTTATACACACACAGAGTGAACTGTTCTGCTACCTTCCAAGGAGAACAGTGAGTTTTTCAAAAGCAAAAGCTATGGTTTCCACCATTGCATCTTGCTTGGGTTAATTTAATATGCAACAACTTTCTCACTCCACCTCAACACAGTCCCAGCAGGCCTGCCACCCTTCTCTTTTGCCCTCTTCAGAAAGAGAACAAAGCTTTTTAATAATGCTTTAAGAAGCTCTTTGCTCCTCTGCAGCAGCCAAAAGCTGTCAACACATGGACCACGAGATGAACACAATTTTTGTTCCTGTTACAGAGATATTGGTTTTGGAAGGGCAACATGGCAGCTGGCTTTTTCAGGGCAAAAGAAGATGTAGTGGAAGGCTTTGAGGAGATGATGAAAACTTGAGAAGGTGAAAGTTTGCAACAGCCAAACACCCATCCACAGAAAGAAGAAGAAGAAGTAACAGGCAAATTAGAGAAGAATGTCTTATTTAAAGCCAATGAACCTGCCTGTTGATTTCTAAAATGAGCTGAAGATGATGACGATGCTTGGAGGGTTGACTCCAGCTGCATACAAATGTGCCTCCTTGTGAAAAATAAAGGCAGGGCTGTGCCAATATTATTTTTTTAAGCCAAGCACCAAGGAAACTTGTACAGTACTCTCTACATAAAATGAGCAAATAATGGAGACTGGGATAGATGCAAATCATCTTGTTCCATTTGTCTGTCTGTATTTGAATTTCTGCTTGACTGGGAAGAAATGAGCATGGGATAGGAATCAAGAAGGCTGGATTAATAGCAACCCTGCTTTTAAAATATAGATTGTAAACTTGAGAGAAGGACTGGGGACTTGAATGATGTTTCTATAAAAGTCCACGGATGGTGTTACATAAATTAGAACATAAAAGTGCATCCAGTTGTTTCTGGCTCCAGATTTCAGGATGTTCCTGGCATAGCATTGTCTCTGCTTTTGCTAAAGTTTTGCATGAGAATTACAGAAATGATGGAGCATCTGAATCTTGAAAAATTTGTTTAAGTGGGCAGATCTTGAATAATAACCTTCATCAACTTCATATACCCTTATTGTGTCCATAAACATTTGCACTGTTTTAGAGAAAGAATTATTGTGTCTGAAACGAGCCAGAATTCTCAGGACTGGCAGTACTGGTAAGCTAAGAATCAATCTGGAAAGCCAGTCTAAATTCCCAGGAATTGGGTTGAAGCAACACGCTAAATTCTAAAACCGGATAAATAAAACATGACTGCAGAAAATGGGACATCTAAATGAAAAGAGGACATGATGGCCTAGTTCACCCAATAGGCTAAATTAATGAATAATTTTCCATAATACATTGATGATTCAACATACATCCAGCCAATCTTACAGTAGGGTAGACTTGCAAGTTATGCTGGTAAGACATGCAACAGCTGTTAGCAGTTTCCTGGGGGTGAAAGGTTTATCCCTTTTGTGCCAGTAGCATAGCCTCAGTCAGATGAGAAGCCACCATTCAGGCTTTTTATTCATTGCAAAGGTGGCTGAGATGATTTTATATCCTGCAAAGTTGTGGAAGTTTTTAAACATTTTTTAAAAATCTACCGTGGCAAAGTGGGATGCCTTACCTACTGCTTTACCTGCTCTTTCTTTCAAACATATAATTAATAGAGAGATTGTGCTCCTAGAACAATCCTGTCTTTATTTCTGTAACATTATGTGGGAAAGACCTTGGAAGATTGGGCAAAGAGACACTGCCAAGGGAATTATCAGATAAGAGGCAGATAAGAGCTCGTGAGTGTATTATGGATGGGCGGAAACTCTCCCTAGTTTCTCAGGATATAAAGGAGACAGGGGAAAGGTGCTTTTTCTGGATTTGTAGAAAGGAGTTTCAGCAAATGGAATTTGTCCATTTTCGAGAGAAATAAAGAGGTGGAAGCCTGCCTGTTTGGCATATTTTTGCTCTATTAGCAGAGCTAATGCAAAGTATGAAGATTTTGTGATGTCTTCTTAAATCAAAGCTTCTTGTTCCCTTGAAGCAGGGCTGAGCAAATTGACTATTTTCAATTGTACTGGGTGAATTTAGAATGGATTTTTCTAAGCCTTGGGGGCTGCAGAAGTTTTGTCTTTTGTTTTAGGCCAGGTTGAGAGTCAACAATCAATTAAGCAAACAAAAATCACTAGAAAGGGCAGCACTGAGAAAAGGTCATTTTACTGCTGAGGTTCGCATGTCTGATCTAGGAGCATTGTGGAGACTATGCAGTTGAGCCTGGGATCCTCACCTTACAGCGAGGCTGCACAAGTCACAAATTGCGGATCACACAGGAATTCCAAAGTCATTTGAAGCTCCCTTAAATTACACTGTCAAAAATGTTCACTGGAGTAATTTTTGTTGTTGCACTTTAGGAATAACAATGGTTTATTATATGCTCAGTACACTCCCTGGAATCCTGTCAAAATGAACAGGGCATATCAGTCTTACCCAACTTAGTGACATTGCAGGGATGACAGCCACAGATCCTGTAGCTTTTGAATGCCATTTCGTCATCATCATATCGTCACTATCTACCAACAAGAGTATAACCCTAGCTACAAAGGAGTTAGCCACCATTCGTAGCCGTGAGAAGTAAGCATTGAAAGCTAGTTTAGTAGCTAGCCATTTGATACAATATGTCAAAAAACCTACTGCATGAACAAAATGAAAAAGCATGCAAATTTGCAGTGTCTCCTATGTTTACAAATAATGAATTCCATAGCTCCTATCTCAATATGTTTTATCACAATATAAAATTAGTGGTTTACCATCTGGTATCCAATGCCTGCATATCAAAGGACAAGTACTTAATTTTCTAACTTCTTAGGAAGCTTTACAATGACATGGACTAACTAAGTAGGCTTTCAGAAAGAGGCAGCATGATGCAGTATTTAGACGGGGATTATAGAACTCCTGCTTCAAATCTATCTTCAGCCATCAAAGCTTCTAGTGTACTTTTGAACCAATTATTTCCACCCAACCTTTTTTACAAGGCTAACACCATACAAAATGTTTTGAAGAAAAGGTCTAAATTCAAAACAGACTTCTTCCTGTACAAATACACCACTGTTTCGTATTCAGGATGCTTTGGTTTGAGGTTAGGCCACCACTAGCCATGCTGGAATGGCCCATTCTAATACCAGAAGTCGGAATGGGATGAAGACATTATGGTGCTAAAATGTGGGGAGGAACCAAGTTGGTGCCACACTGGCAGCTTCTGAAATAAGTTCCTGGATTGCAACAGGTCTCACCACTTCTGATGTTAAAATGCTCTGTAAGATTTTTAGAAGTTGCAGGGAAAAAATAGAGGAGGAAGTGTCCCTAAAAAATTGCAGGAGATAACTCTAATATATGAGATACCTCTATTTAAAGCTGAGAGGCAGAAGTTGAGATGAAGGAAGTACTGAGCCTTGAGTAGAATTCCAATAAGAGGCACCAAGTTAAGACATGAAGGTTGATTCATTTAAATGTCAGTTCACTAAAATTAACAAAATCAGTTGACCTTCTCGGGATGTCACTTAGATGACTTTGGGCTTGGAAACTAGTTAGGGCTTGGTCTGGTTAATATTTGGATCGAAGATTACTGGAGAATCCCGGGGTTGAAGACTAACATTGGAAACATCCTGGGAGAAGACAATCTTCACAGACAGTCTTCACAGACATCCTGGGAGAAGACAAGCTATTTCTGTATTTTTGTCTAGAAAATGGCATAGATGGATCCATGCTTGGAGTCATCAGAAGAACTTGATTCAAGAGCACTTTCTTGCTTTCATATATGGTGTAGTGGTGAAGGCACTAGGCAAGGAAGTGAGAGACTCTGAGTTCTAGTCCTACCTTAGGCACAAAGCCAGCTGGGTGACCTTGGGCCAGTCACTTTCTCCCAGCTCTAGGGAGAAGGCAATGACAAACTACTTCTGAAAAGCCTTGCCAGGAAAACTGCAGGAAGTCCAGGCAGTTGCCAGGAGTCAACAGTGACTCATAGACAGACAGACAGATGGACACACAAATACAAATGTTCAACAGCAGTCTGAGCAGTCCCCCTCAGTCCTCTGCAATATTAAATATCCCAACACAGCAGCAACTTTTAGAGATATGTTAGATTATATTGATCTAAATGAGAGTATCCTTTGTAAAATAGATTATATGAAAGAGACAAAAGGGTTTAGCGTTTTACAATCAGAGATTCTCCTTTAGAAATGAAGAACTATCCTTGTGGCTTTAGTTATGATATCTGATACTTTCACTGTGTGAGAACTATGATATTCTTTCCATGCAAAGAATGCACATTTTGAATATCTACTGAATCAAAATGAGATTGTGCTTTTTTGTTATATTTTTATTCATACAAATCTCTGATTTCTATGAAAGTGTGCAACATATGCACCATGGATGGTTTGCGCTGCTTTTTAACAGATTGTCTAACTTTTGCTGAAACTGTGGCAGCGTCTCTCATTTATAAATTACTATAGTCAGTGTGGACTGATTTATTCTTGGAGAAAAGTAATCTCCTTTAGCTATGAAAAAAATGATTATATGTTTTCTGCGCCTTACCCATTAGCAACAATAATAAAAAAAGTTTAAAAAACACATAGAGAACCAAACTAACAGAATAAAGGAACAAAACTGAAGCGTGTTCCCCGGTTTGTCTCTTTTTAAAATGAATGTGGTCACATTTTTCTTTTTGAGCAAAGTATAGTTCTAACTGGCTATGGTAAAAGTTGAGGGGTTTGGCATCAGGCAGAAAATACAAGCATTCAGGGTTAATGAAGGGTTTGAAAAAACTGATTCCATGAAGAAATGACACATTCTCTTTAAAATGAAACCACACTGAAAAAAAGGAGTTCTGTGCATTCATTCAAAAAGAAAGTACGTCTTTAGCCATTCTAAGCTGATCCTTTGGATTTTTTTTCCAGCCTAGTCTCTCTAGACCTTGTGAGAAGCCATTGGGGATTTAGGATCAATGTTTCAAAGCAGGACCTAAGACCGGTGTTCTCCTCCAGCTCTTAATGCTTTCATTCATCATTTGTATATATTTTACATTTGCCAAATATCTCATCTTTCCAGACAGCTTATAGACAGAAGAAAGATGAAAGAATAATGTTCTAAAAACAAACTCCCGGGCACTAAGGGATCATAGCGTAAGAAATAGAGCAACTTTTGGTCTGCACATAAAACTATAATTTCACAGTATTTGATACCAAGCCTTATTCTCTGAATATCTAATAACCAAGAAAAATGGTGTAAAAACCATTTAAATCTTCATTTGTTTACAATGGCTTCCCTTAAGTGATCCTACATTGCTTACTATGTTCACACAAACGGCTTGACCTAGCTGGTGAATTAACCCATCTTCAGGGTTCTCTTGGCATAATAAACCATAAACTGAAAAGATGAGTTAAGCTTCAGAACAAATTAAACCAAAAGTACGTAGAAAAACAAAAATAACACTATTCAAGCTTAGTATGATGTGGTAATTCAACTCCTAGGGTTTTACTTGACTTGAATAACCGTGTTATACGTAAGCAGTGATAATTTCTTTGTCAAACATACCTCGTAGGATTATTGCAATACAGGAACAGGGGAAAAATATTTATAATTCTTTATGATAAAAAATACAAGGTAGTAGCGAAAGTCATAAACTTAGTAATGACATGAAACTAATGCTAATTCGACTCCTTAGCTCATGAATGATGCAAGTAACTATCATACTGATGAAGCAATTTTTTTTTCAAATGCAGATGTCACTGCTTCAAAGTTCCTGATGAGGGATTCATATCTGAACTACTCTGATTTGTAAACTATGGTTTAGTGCATTGTATGAAGCCAGTGAATTCTTTATTCAGTCAAGGGTAGCTAAATCAGGTTGTACTTAATGTGATCCTGGTTTAAATGTAAGTTCCTTGGAAAAAGGACTCTCTGGTGGTGTCTTTATAAGTTGGCTACATGCCAAATAGATTAATGGGAGAGGAGAAATAACAATATAATTCTACAAGAAGAATAGTCAGGAGTAACTTTCTAGTGGGCAGAGCTGGACCAAATCAACTTGCTGCTAAAATAAAACCCATACTATGTTGGCACAATTTAATGGGACTTTACTTCTAATCCCTCCCTCCCTTCTTGCTTTTAAGGAAATATCTTCAAATTATCTATTTTTTTTCTGATTACAGATCCATTCCTCCCTCCCATCCACCTCCCCCCCCAAAAAGCATCAATGAAAGAAGTTGGATGAAAGTTTTGTTCCTTTGCTTGGTTGCCTGGCAACAATAAGCATCAATCTATCCAACCATCCATCATGAGCAAACTTTTTCTGTTGCAGCAGCTGAATGTTCTGGATGCCACTTATTCGGAAAAGATGGCAAAGTGAAAAAAAAAAGATGTTGCCCTACCCCTCCTTCAATGTAGGCATTAAAAGACATTCTACATGGTTAGAGAGGGGAGGTTAATCTAACCCAGCATCCTGCTTTCAATGGAGCCATTTTCCCTGGGAATCATCAGCATGGCCTGAAGGCATTCACTCTTGTTGGATGATCCTACTACAACCTAGCAAGGAGAAATGATGCTCTCAGCTTCCCATGATCACAACAAAAACACTTATCAAACCTACACCTTAAAATTTAAAAGCAGAAAGAACAGACTCCATCTTACCTTTCACAAATCAGTGCTTCAAGAAGTTAAGTCCCATGTGCCTAACTGAATGCTAGAAGTCTTGAACTTGTGTCTGAGTGAGTTCAGGAAAAGAGGAGAACTTCTGAAAACCTCTGTTAAGTCTTCTTCACAGCCTCCAGATGTCCTTTTTTCTTTGGCGTCACCTTGTTCTTGATTTATCCCCCTGCCCCCCGAAAAGAAGAACCAAAGTTCCTAGTATTTGTGTATCAAATTCTTTTCAGTCAGAAGCAGCAAAAACAGCAGCAGGGTTAATATTAGAATGAAAATAGAAATGAATGAGGAAAGGAGGGAGAGGAGTAACAGTCCACTTGAGCTGCAACTGGCTGCAGAGAGACTTTTTGACTCCTCCTGTTCTTCTTTAGATACCTCTTGCTATAGTTGGTTGATTACTAACAGCATTGAATCGTCCTATGAAACTTTGAGTCAAGGTAGGCAAAGATCCAGGAAAAATAAGGCATGGGCTGGAATGGGGGGGACAAAAGAGAGGAGGAGGGACAGGAATCGGAGGAAAAGTGGGAGCCAAACCTCTTGCAGGAAGGAAGAAACAGGCAAAGGAAGAAAGCTCTTGAACAAAAATAAAAGATTTTTCAAAACCGTGATCCTCAGGAGGAAAAACCAGCCAGATGATAGATCACAAGTGGTTGAAAAGGAAGGTATGATCTAAGGAACAAGATTAGAGGACCAGGGCTGAATTAAAAAAAACCCAGCCACATCTAACCTCAATCTGTAAGCAAGAAGGGATGAGTGAAAAAGAGAGTGTCTGCAATGCAGTCAGTATTACTGCAAGCTGGCTATAGGCTTTTGAAATAAATATTCAGAGCATCTTACTCAGGAGGTAGCTCAGAACAGGCAAGACAGACTAAAGGGAAGTTAGCAGAATTTCAGATCTTTTGGTTGGCTTCAGGGTCCACTGTGGTGGATAAGTGGCATGACTTCTAAAGAACAGTTACCCCACCAGAAAGGATGCCAAGTTGGATCTAATTAGGCATCTGGTCATTTACACATATAAAAGTATGCAGAAATAGAAATAATGGCACATATAAATAAAAATACAGTATATCTTATTAAACTAGGGAAGTCTGCGAGTTTGTAACCTGTGCGGCTGCAGTGCATTTAGCAGTCACTATTAATGCTGATGGCAACTTCAAGATCTTTGATTTCTTTGAGATTTTTGTGGCCCCTTCTTTTAATAACATTAGACTAACTTTGAGGCTGGATTAGGCTAAAGACCCAACTTGTCTAGCATCTTCTCTCTTTCTCTCACTCTCTCTCACACACACATCTAAGGAGAGAGAGGGAGAGAGAAAGAGAGGCCAAGAAGGTCATAAGCATTGGCAGGAGGATAGCACCTTCTTCTCTGCCGCCCTCTCTAAAACACCACCAAGGGATGCTAACTGTATTGTATTCAGGCACCAAAACTTGTCTCTATGCTAGCCTGAGCCTCCATCAATGTATCCAATCTCCTTTTAAAACCTTCTAAACCAATGACCAATGCCATGTTAGAATACATGTTTTAACTACATGTTGAGGAGCTGGAGCAACACTTTGGATTATATCCAATGAAGACCCTTCAGTGTATTCATGACAGGGCATGCATGTAGCACCCATCTCCAACTCTTTAAAGCAGCTTTGTGATCCTAAGCAAAGACCTGGCAGATTTAAAAAGTTTCAGATAAGTGTTATATTTGCATTGCACAATGCTAATGTCTTGTGTCAAGACGCGTTTCTATTTAAGCAGCCCTGAATATCTACTGAAGGTTTAATGGAAGTTTAACAATGCAATTTGCTGTGACTGGATAAAGTGATAGTCCCGATATAGATGATCCTGTAACAGATGTTTAAAGGGAAAGATATGAGTGAATTCTTCCCATAGGACATTTTTAGAGTGGGAAGCATGGAACATCTGTGTGGGAGAAAACGTTGATCTTAAGGCTGGTAAGATCTCTTTATCTCATCCCTGAATTAAAAAATGGCATTTACTTGATGGCATTCTGGAAGGCCTTAAAGACCTGATATTTCCTCAGGTTTTGGGGTAAGATGAATGGAACTCTTTGTTAGAAGTGCTTGACACATGTTGTATATGTTTTGATGTTAGTGTCTGGATTTTCCATCTTGTTTATTTCATTCATTGTATTTGTAATTTACCTTACTATATTTGTAGCTGAGCTACCCAGAACTGGTTTGGAATCAAAATAAGTCCAATACTTCATAAACACAGATAATCCTCATCCTGCTGATTTCCTCATTAACTTTGCATGAAGGCTTAGAAGGTCTCAAATCATGATCACTTGACCACAGGTCACTCCAATGGCCACCACTCGACACGTTCAGTGCTGTCATAAGTTTGAATGATTGCTGAACAAATGATCATTAAATGAGGACCACCTGCTAGAAGAGAAGAAAAGAGAAAAGAAGTCTTCTCACAAATTTTGGGTACTGGCTCCATGTCAGGGCCACCTACAGAGGGTATCAAAAAATCAAGATGGCATCTATAGCTGTTTGAAATCCTGCCTATAAGTATGTGTGTCATACAGACCGTGTAAAAAAGGGCGAGGCTCTATAAATTTACAGCTATTATCTTCAAATTTTTTATTTCCCTGAAGACAATCTTGCCTGCCTATTGTTTGCTTCAGCTTACTTGCCCCAACATCCCAATAGTTACCCCTTAAGCAATTGTCTCTCAATAGAAAAATAATAAGCCACCAGAAATAATAAGCCACCATTTTTCAAAAGAAAAACAATAAGCCATCAAAATGTATTTCCACGACTTATAAGAGGAAATAACCAAATAAGACCCAAAGCCATAAAATAAGCAGAAAAGTTTTTCTGAAAGAATATGAGAATGGAGGTTGAAAGA
Organism: Acrochordus granulatus; assembly: GCA_032468055.1. Lineage (NCBI taxonomy): Eukaryota > Metazoa > Chordata > Lepidosauria > Squamata > Acrochordidae > Acrochordus > Acrochordus granulatus. The sequence continues at coordinate 238,410 of JANHZU010009494.1, read as the reverse complement.
AACTGGAATCCTGTTTTACAGGAAAAGAAAAATGTTGGAATGTTTGGGAAAATTCCCATAATTTCATAATAAATCCCATGACAGGTTTTTTTTTATGGAAGGCATAATTTATGGTATTTTCCATGTTAAGTTTTCCAAAGTGATGCCAATTTGGGTAGCTTTCAAAAAATCATCAGACAAGTTATGGAACAGTGTCAAAGTCTCTATATGATTATTAGTCCTGAAGCCTATCTAGAATTTTCCCTGCAGGAATTGGTCATATTTTACTTCTGGGAGCTTCATTTATTTAAATTGCTAAAACTAACACAGGGATGGTGATGATGCAATGATAACGGAGGGCGCAGAGGAGGAATGTTTATCTTCCTTTATACTGGAAGTGGTGGAGTTGTTCGAAAGATTTTTTTGCTTTTATTTGTTTTGCTGATAAATTCCAGAGACGTGATTTGGGAGGGGAGTTTTAAGGGGGTGCAGACACACTAAAAAATGTAATATAGGCGACATGATGACTGGTTGCTTAGCTCTGCTTGGTTCAAAGCTTCAAATGGGCAGCACAACACCATTTCTGCAGTCTCCAGAACCATTGAATATTTGCAGCAAAAAGATCTCAATTTTGATCTCGTTTTCATTCAGTCAAAATTGTGTGTCTGTTTTATTTCATCTTCCTCCCCCCAAAATATAAAAAGCAGGCTGAATAATTTAACTTCTGCAGCAAAAATTATGATAGACGTCATCCTCACCCTTATCATTTGTGGTGCACAGAATGCAAAGAAAGATGGCCAACCCTGGCCTAGGGAAAACCAGAGTGCTATTTTCATGCATCCTTCATAGGGAGGTATCCCTGCATGGATACTGTGGAGAGCCAAGAGGGTAGATCAACAGGGGTTTTGATCCAATCCGGTCAGATTCTTCCCAACTTCTTGGCTTGCATGTGCTGGACTCAGAACTGAAATATCCATGTCATGACACACACAACAAATTTATGCTCACATTTGGGACATCTCTTAGTTAGTCACAGGTGGGTTGGGCTTTTTGGTTGTTGACATCACAGTGCTGTTAGCCAGTAGCTTCTGGGACAATGTATCTATTTAACCTGCAATGGTTGGCTATAAATGAGGCTCCTTCTCATTCAGATGGGGTAGACTGGGCACTTTGCATGGCTAGGTGTAAACAGTCACAAGCCTTCTTTCCCCTCCTCTACCCCCTCCCAATATTGTGGCTTATTCATCAGCTGGCAAAAATAGCAGCAGACGTGTCCAAAAAGGACAGGACTAACTTATAAAGTGAGCTCTATTTAAATGCTATCCCAACCCAACTTCTTTATAGCATCTTCTGTATCTTTCCAGTTACTCATCAAACCAGCCAAAAAGAAAGATGCATTGAAGAACAAGGCTAAGAAATTAAGTGAAAAATCAGGAAATTCCTCGTCTCAATTTTACTTTTTCTATGAATGCAGTGGGTGGTTATAGGGGAATCTTGACCAATCTCCCACTTGAAAGGTGATATGGATTATCATATCAATGATATATTGAACCTTCTAGGATACAGCTGGATAATGTATGTAAAATCTTTTGAATTTTGCTTTCTCTAAAGTCCCCCCCTCAAAAAATATTCTGTTTTACTATATCATCAAGAATTCCTTGGAAGTTTTAAAAAAATCTTCATTATTGCAAAGAGGTGGTAGTGTTCTTCCACTAGCTGAACACACAATCGAAAGGAAAAAGGCTCATATAAATAAATAAATAAAACCTATAAAATGAAAACTGCATTCTGGACAGGATGCTGACCAGCCTCCTGGAACATGAAGTGCCAGAATTCCACCTCTAAATATTTTGTGAAAATCCTTCCTTCGTTGGGAGTGAGGAGGAAGAACAAATCTCCAGTTAACTGAACCACAACAATGAAACAAAAGCAACATTTTTGGCAAAGTGTTGCTTTGCAGTTTTGAAAATGCGACACAGACGTTAAACTGGAACTATAATTCTAGCTCTGAAGCTATTGCCGGATAGTATTGACTTTTTCATTAGGAATCCCTATTATATGACTCTGTAATCCCTATTATTGTGACTTTTTATTGTCATAAAGCAAAGAAGGCGGGAGTCCAACCGCTTTGTTCTTTTAAGAACCTGAGTAGCTTAACCATTAAAAAAAAGATCTCTCGGGAAGAGGAGCAACCTACACACCACAGTTAATACAAACTGTCACTTTGGCAGCTTTGATTGGGAGGTGGCACACTCAGATTCTCGACAAATAAATGTCTCAGACTCTTGACCTGATCCACTTCATTTAAAGGAAGCAACCTCAGAGGACGCTGTTTTGAGCAGAGCTGCTATAGACTTCAGCACGCTTAACCTTATTTTTGTTTGGTTTGCTCAATACAGTTGTCTCTTTGCTTCCTTTCTGGGTGCCACGAGCTTGTTACTCTTCATCTTTGCAAATGCATCTGGAAGCCTTACCTGGTAATTGCTTGGGCTACCAAGTTAACTATTGGCTGCATTCGTACAACACATTTCACCTGATGACTGGATTTACCCATGTTCTGGATTTGCACAGCACGTTGGGTCATAAATGAATCATCTACTGTAGGTTGGGTTCAAACCACACACTAAACAACAACAAGCTAATCATGGTTAACTTTAAGATTAATATCTCTCATTTATGCAGCATAGGGAGATACAGCCATTGCTTCAAAAATGAGAGCAAGGAGATAAAGTTTCATATGAAATGCATACAACCCAATGTTTCCCCACTGGCAATCTTATTTCTCAAGTTTATATGCTGCTGATCTTGCGAGTTCACTCTTGGTGGAATAATCTTAAAAATAAAGACACAGCTACAGTTTAGCGAGCACTTTGTTTTCTATTTTGTTTTAAAAGATCCATTTCTTTCATTTAAAGACTGGGGTGGGACAGGTAGGTACCAAAAAAGATACCTCATGTGGATAAGGCTTGCTGGCATCACTTTACCTATTCCTCATTTAAATGCTCTCATTTCATCCTAGCTCCAATGTCACCTTTATTTTCTAGCTGTCCATTCCTTGCATTTTAGCCTTTCTGCTAACTGTAAAGCTAAAATGCAGCAAAAATAAAAAGTGAAGGCATTGATATGGACAAATAAATGAAAACTGAATGAATGCTTCAATCAAAATGTTCATTCTGATGCTAGATCAAACCGGGCAATGGGACAATGCTGCGAGTTTTGTATGTGTGAATACAGAATGTCTCCCATGCTGATTCTTCTGCCAGAATTTTCTTCTGAGTTCAACTCTTCACAAATAACTGTCTGTTGACCTTGCAGATGGACAGAGGTACCCCAGGTGAGTGACAGTTGCTGTGCTGTGTGTTCCCATGAATACTGCATGGCAATACTTGTTCTCGTGAAAAATTTCTCTTCTCAGCTGCAAAGGTAAAAGCTAGAGGAGACATGAAACAAAGAACATTGTTCCTATTATTCAGATGCTCCCATCTTACCCCATTCATTCTTAAACAGTATTTGCATAATGTGAAGCCAGCTCAGTGAAAGTCTCAGAGCCTGCCTTTCCATACTGTTTAAACTTTATAGTAGTGCATGCTAATTTTGAACTCTGAACCAAAATCAGGACAATATATTTTGTAAAATGATTCATCCTGTACCAGGTTGGTCTGGGTAGGTACTATTGCCAGGCCATCTACAAGTTAAAGCCTTTGCTTGGGTCCTTTTCCATCTTTCCTTCAGAAGTTCAAGGCAACATATACTGTATTAAGCTACCATATCCGGGTTGCAAAAACATGATTAGCCACTAGTGGCCAGAAAATGTTGGTGTCCTCTATGTCTCTTTGCTGCCCTTTAGTGGTCAGCCACATGTTTTGCAGACCAGGTTTGGTAGCCATTACACTATGGTTGTCAAACTGTGATACCACACTCCCCTAAAACCATAAATAAATGGGTATGATTCCCAGGAATAAAGCCAGTGATTTCATTAGTGTTAAGGTTGGGCAAGAAATAAATATTCTACTATGGAGTATATTCCCCACTGGGACAGAGAGCAATGCCACCCCAGGATGTTCTGACATGAAAAAGTTTAAGAGAATTTACATCCCACCTATTAATGATACCAATCAGAGCCTAAGGAAATCTGGAAGAATCAATCAGAAGCAGGAACGTTCCCCTTTTAAAGTGGACGGACTTCTTAACTTCCATTTGAAGGAGAAAAGCTGCCAGACGTGAGACCGGGTGGAGAATCAAAAGTGCATAGTTACAAAAAACAGTGGTCAAAGATGTGAATTAGGATCCTTTTCTTAAATGATTTGGCTTGAACTATGCCTCTGCATCCTGAATCCTATTTTGTTCTATTTGTACTTTAGGAGGTATGAATATGTGTACCAGCCTGGAAAAGAAGCTGTTGTGTTGAAACCTGATGAAGTCATGATATTTTCTTTTCCCTTTTCACCCATCATCTTCAATTTTCATTTACTTCCTGAAACTTATTCTATGTAGTAAAAACTTAGTACATTATTTCAGAATTTCCTTATTCCATCTGCCCTTTTAAGCTACTGTAAAGGCTACAGCTGAAGCAGAATTTTCTTTCCCCATTTTATTCCTCCTGATAAAGATGTATCTGTTATTGGAAGAAACATGAAATGAAGGCAACGTACCAAGGAGAGTTTTTCTTGGAGCATGAGAAGGTACAGTGGGACATTTTGAACAAAAGGGCTTCATGTATACCCCCACCATGAAGTCAGAGGAGCCAAGCAACAATATTGCTGTGTTGTAAGTACATGTCAAGCTTCAATTGCGTTATTGTGGCCATCTCAACGGTTATGACCACACCCTGCACATCCCCTGTATAATACTACAGAAAAATTTTTTGTAGAAACATTGATTTGAATCCAGAAAGACAAGTTGAATGATTGAATATGATGCTTTTCTCCTTTTCTTCATTGAGGAAGTTTCTTTGAATTAAATATTCCTTGTTTAAGGCAGAAGCACTGAGTTTTTTCCCTGCCCTTCTTATTCATGAATGAGAAAAAAAAATGGGACAAAGGATCAAGGCCAGATTTATACAGTTTCTTTTAATTTATGAACAATGGACAGAATAGAGCTCAGACAGAAAAGGAGTAATTCCTAAGCAGAGACCAACTTATGCCAAACATTTTAAAAATTTAGATGAAAAGGAATGTGTTCTGATTCTTTAATATATCCCACAGATTTGAATTTAAGAGCAAAATTCAGGCATTTGTTGCAGCTGATGTAAAGCTTGATGATATTTATTTACTTATAATTTATATGGTTTCAAGGAAACAATTTTAGCTGACTCATAACAGCTTTTTTTTTAAAAAAAATCCTTTTTTGCTTTTATCCTTCTACTTGGGGTTTATGAACCTAACATAATCCCAGTTACAATTAAAGAAGATGTTACATGAGTTAATTTGTAGTCATGGAATGTACAAAAGCCTTCTAACTATCCATGCTTTACCAGCAGTAAATTACCAGCTGATAAATTCCCACTCTCATTAACTCACAACCCACCAAAACATTAGATCAACACACATGCAAATTAAAAGATTTAGTCTTAAGAACCAAGTCCAGAAACCAAAATAAGGACTGTGTAAGGCACGAAGGATCGGGCTCAGTTGATACAGTTCTAGTCAACAGGTTTACTGAAGCTTCAAGGTCACAAGAATTTCTCCAACTGCCCACCAAATATCTGCACTCCCCAGATAAAACTAACAGTCTTCACAAAGGGTTGGACCTTTGGTGCTTGTGCATGCATAGTGACTCCTGGCTGATCCTCCTCTTAACTCCTGGCTCTGCCCTTCCTTCTTCCACAGACTGCTTATTCTTCAGTGTTGTTTCTTAAACAGATTTGGGGAAATCTGGATTGAAGATGAAGGAAAGTGGTCCATCTTATTTTTGTGTCATATTCAGGGCCCATTCAGAGAGGGGGGTGGAGAGAGTACACTTGTCAGAGATAGATTATTCTATTTTGAAAGAAACAGTGAGTTAATAATAAACCCCTCATATTTTTCACCTAATGTTCTCCCAACCCATAGGTGACTGCCCCACCATATTAGTCCCTGCTTTTAAAACCCATATGGTTTGATTGAAATGTTTAATCCCAAAGTAAATAAGAATTGAGATTCAGGGAAAATACTTCAGATTCCTCTGTTCAAAACCAAGAGATAAACTAAGAACAAAGGACTAAATAAAGAATCAGCAAATATGTTAATGGGTGAACTTGATTTAAGAATCCACCAGTTCACTTGTTTGTTTTCCAAATAAAGATCCTATTTAAAATCACTGCAAGCCTCATGCAGTTATTTCTGTTTTTCTGATGTGTTATTCGGGAACACTAAAGATGTAATTAATGGGACATACCTTCCTTCTCCCTGGAACCACAATTTCCTTTAATACATTCAAATGTCAAAAAATAGGTACAACGAAAGCAAGACAAATGAAAAGAGGGGAAGAAAATATCTTTCATCAGCCTGGAATTACTTATGTTTACAGGGGATGAACTTCCAAACTTTTTTGAGTACAGAGCATTCCAAGATCATCAACTGATCTTCATAACATCTCCCAGTCATTATTGAAGTGATATGAAGCTTATTCAGAGAGAGAGAGGGAGAGAGTACACAGTTATTTTGTCACAGCAAAGATCACAGAACTCTAGAAAATGTCCATGTGGAGTAAATTAAATTGGAAACTGAAGGAAAAAAATTTGGGCATGATGTGTATTGCATAAAATCAAGCTGGGATAAAATGGATCCAAAGACTGGAAATTTCCCCATTATAGTTCTACAGGAGGAGACAAAGGATCAGATACCACTGAAGACTCATACACTGGGAAGGTTCATGATAATACAGCCAATCTTAACAGGGATGAAGAGATGGTAATCGTAGGGATGACCCTATATTTAGAAATATCTGACCTATATTTGAGATGGTGAATTCATTCTTTGTTTCTCAAATTCAGTTGCACTAGTCCAATAAGAATGGAGGGAAAATCATTCTGGGATCTACAGAGAAACACTGAGAAAGAAGCCTTGTCAATATTGCATCCGCATCATTGATACAAATTAAGCTATAGTCCGCTCACCTACATAGATACGTTTACTCCTATACACCAATTCCTGTGCCTCTTTCCAGGTTTATTATAGACTTTGCATTTGCAGATCTTACCATATATTTTTATGAATTTAAGAGATGTTTTTATTCTCTATTGTCATTCACAAAATTAGCATCCTGAGATGATCTTTCAGGAACTCCTGTGGTCCAGGACATTTGCAGGCCATAAAATGAGAAGAAGGAGCAGTTGGGTTTCTTCTTAGACTTTCCCTTGGTTATATTTAACTCATTTTCTTTGCTCAAGAAACTTGTGCTTCTCTTTTCCGATCTTTTAAATATTTTTTTTAAATGTTTCCAATGTAAGAAGTGCATAACTTAGCTTACTGGTCATTTGTTTTTCCATAGAGGATGAAGTCTGAGCATATGCAAAATCAGAAAATTATCCAACTTATTATTAAAAAAATAAAGCACTCTAGCTCCTCTTGGTGTATTCTATTGTTATCTTGTACTGTAAGCAGGTTGTTATTTTTAAAGTCTGCAAACTGATTTTTTTGACATTCTCAAGTGGCTTACAGTCCAAGATAAGGTGATTAGCAATAAATTGCTAATGATTAGCAATAATATGCAGCAACAATATAGCAGAACAAATATATGAGAAATCACTACTGAAAATAGAGGTAAATGATTAACATGTAAAGGATTTAGGCAGTAGACAATGTATGATCTCTATTAAAATACAGATTGGTTCTTTTTCCAAAGAGGGATGTGGAAAAGGATTTTCAAGCAATTTTGTCAAACTGAAGGTATGTGTGTATGTGTTTCTAGTTTTTTAAAAGTCATATTAGCAGTGTTAGTGACAAAAAAGAAAAATTAACCACTGGGAAGGACATATTTGCCAATATGTGTTCCTGGGATAAGGATTTTTACTTTGATTTGTGAGTAGTGTCTCTTGGAGATCTATATGCAGAAAATGAGGGGCATCTAGTCATTCCTCCACTGAAGACTTTACAAGGTTTTTGAGTTCTCATGGAGGATGTGCTTGGTCAACTATGAGACAATCCACAGGAGTGATGACTTTGACAACCTCTCCAAGGATACATTGCTGGACTTGATTTCCAGTGATGAGTGGAAATTGAGGATGAAGAGAAGGTCTTCAAGGCGGTTATCCACTGGGTGAAATATGACTTAGACAAAAGGAAGCCTTTTCTCCCAGAGCTGCTAAAGATTGTGCAATTTGCACTGCTGCCTTCTGAATCAAAGAAGCCATGTCCTATGAGGAGCTGATCACAGCAGAGAAGGAGAACATGGAAATCATGGGTGAAGCTCATAAAATACCGTAAAATAATGGGGTGATCATCAGTCCTTATGTCAAGCCCTGCAAAGCTGGGCATACTTTGCTCATCTTAGGTGGACAGACATTTATGTGTCATAAAGTTTGCCAAGTAGATCACAAAGCAAAATAGATAATTCCTAAAGCAGACCTACCCAGCTCACAGAAATAATTTAGTGTTAAGTGCTGTTGGCTGCAAAGTTTACATTACTGGAAGGAGAGACTCATTTCAGAAAATGTGAAAATTGTGCCCAAATAATGTATTTATTTGCTGCTGTAATCTACATTGTGTCCCAGCAGCTTGCAACAATAAAAAAAATAAATCATTATATCCATTATAAAGTCTTTATGTCACTTCAGTGATGGTTGGGTGATGCTATGAAGATCCTGTAAGTCACAAGAGGAAAAATGATCTCTGTTTGGATTATCTGTATTCCACTTTTCTTGTATCACCAGTTTTGGACTGGTCCAGGGCCAGGCAAACTGTGGCCTTTTGAGTGTCGCTAAATTATTGCTCTTATCTGTCCAAGCCAACCTGAGCAAGTATGAATGATACTCTAACTATAGTTCAACAATATCTGGAGGGTCAAAATTTGCCATGCCCTAGTTTAAAGGGCTACAAGTCTTTTTTGGTTGTGATCCTAAAACATGTCCAAATGACTTATATGTAAGTTCTCTCCATCTGCTTTTGCTACTGTAAAGATTTATCTGATGAAGCTACTCTAGAAATGTTATTCCTAGCCTTGGACACACTGATTGCTTTGTCAATATTTGTGAACAGGGATGGGTCCTCCTAACTGCTAGTGCTTATACAAATTAATTGCTCCAGAAGAATCCTGGAGATGTTGAATCATCAGCCAAGAGCTTAGAAAAGACTATCTAGTCTCACCCTTCCCTGCCCCAAAAAATTAATTCACATAGGTCAACTAAGGTCACCCTAGGTAAGCTACCTTTGCAGAGCAAATAGATGGTACATGAAACTAGTGGGCACTGATTTATAGGAACAGATGTACATTCCAAAATAATTAGTGGAATTTAAATATAAATACAGTCCCTCTTATCCATAATGGGGAGGACTGAGACAACATGAATTATGTCCCTATTCAGCCAACCATTTGGGTGCCAAGTTTAGCAAGCTAAGAATCTTTATGTGGTTCATTATTTTTATATCAGTCTTGGAGTGGAGTCTGGACAGCCTCCATTAATATAGAACCATCTTCTGTCAAGTAGAACAATTAACCTGTGTCTTCCAGATCGAGAAAGTTTAATTTTACAGCAGTGTTTCAGTCTGACAAGTTTTAGATAGCCCATTCCTAGACTGTAGCTGGGGGGCAAAATAAAATTGGTAAGAATGTAAACATCTTGTGGATAAGATTAAGACTTATCTGGCTCATCATCTTTGTTTCCGAATGCAAGTATCTAGATAGCTTGGTACCCATGTTTTGAAGGCAGCAGTTGCCTTCTGATGTTTTCTCACCCGCTTGAGGTTATTAGTCATTAATATTTTGCTTCCAAACTGATGTGTTTTGTTGCAGCTAATAATAATAAGCAACAGAATCATGCTCTCCATGAAGTCATTTAAGTCTTTTCTTCTTATCAAACAGCATCATCACTTCATCTTGTGAGATGAATACCATCAATGAATGGTCTATTAAGAAGATTTCTTCTCTTTCCCCAACATCTTTAATCTTTTGCCAGTTGGAGAGTCCACTAGAGTTGGGTGGCTAATAAATTCAGATAAATATATAAATAATAAAAAGAAGAGGGTTTGAAACAGGCACAGAAAGGGGCATATATTGGGGTCCCCTGGCCACATCAAGCAAAGACAAAGAAGGTTTTAGGTGGCAGCTCACTACCACAAATAACTTTGGATGTCACGTTGGCATCAAACAGTTTTGTTCTTTGTGCATCACTCTTTTCTTTCATACATATCACATCTAAATGTCTGTTTAGATCCGGCCAAAAGCAAGAAATGACCATGTTTCCATAGATCTGCAAAATAATCTAGGAATCTTACAGGTTGATCAGTAAAATATAAAGAGATACAAAATGAGTACAGAAGATTACAAAATCACTTGGTGGAACTTTTCCAGAACTTCAGCACAGTTCTTTCCCAGCCCTACCGGAAACTGTGAAAGATTGAACCTTGGATCCCTTGGTTGCAGAACATCCAGAATATCAGCATCGTGGTTATATTTTGCAGAGATCCACAGGGGACTGGGACACAATGCCTCCCATTCCCCCAAGGTCTGCCAACAGAAAGAATCCTAGTATGTTAATTTTTTGTTTTCCTTCATTTATATAGGAAAACTATTTCACACCTAATTATACAAAAAAATTACCTTACTGGAAATGTTAAGGAGGAAACAAGGGAAACTCTGTGATTTAATTTCAGCAATTTGTTGAAAGCCTCCAGACTGCAAATGATGGAGTAGGACAATGGAAGGTTCACACTGTAAGAAAGGGCCCCTTCAAGAGCAAGGCAGTACTTCCAGGTGTTGGGAGAAACTGAGCCAGAATCAACCACAGCATATTTTTCCAGGTTTACTGAACAGCATTTGTCAAAATGACTCCTCCATGTTTATGTGAGAATAACAAAAAACTGGTTTTCAGAGGAGGGAAATATTGAACTACAAAATAAGGCGTTTCACTTTATTGTAGACCCCTTTCCTTCATCAAATGCAACTAGGGAAAATGATTCATCCCTATAATGTAACTAGGGTTTCCTGTCTCCATTCACAAAATATGCTGAATTGGGTCAGGTGAAAGATTAGCAGATGCATTCAGACAACGTAGTAAAGCTGGTTAAAGTTAACTTTGGCTAGAGGGTGATAATTTTTTTGACTTAATTGGTTGTACTGCTACTTTAAGGTTCAGAGCATTGTGCAAGGCCATAAAAATAAGCAGCTTTTCTCCTTTTCATCTTCTTCTTCTCCCCAATCTAAATTTAGTTTGTAAACTCTTTGTGACCAACACATATTTATTTATTATGATATTCTATGCCTATTACAGGTCTTGTACATTTAGGCCTATGTGTAGATTGTCCTTTTCTTAAAGAAAAAATGCAAATGTCTATGAAACCCCCAGACTGTATTGCTTAACCATCAAGGACACTTTTGTTTCTTTTTGTGCCTTTGAGTCATTGACAACTGCCTGGAGAGGTCCCTGAAGTTTTCTTGGCAATATTATTGGAAGTGGTTTGTCATTTCCTCCTCCCTAGGACTGAGAGAGAGTGAATGGCCTATGGTTGCTTAATTGGCTTTGTGTCTAAGGCAGGACTAGAACTCACAGACTCTCAGATTCTTCTCTGGTGTTTTAACCTTTACCCCAAAATGGGTCTCAGCAAGGGTAGTATTTCCCATGAATTTGCACTGAAAAAAACCCTGAAAACAAATTTGCAAACTAGTTCTGTCCAGTGGCTCACTTAGAACACAGATAAATCCAGAAATCCCTTCCTTTTCCACTTGTATGGCATTGTTCTTCCATCCACTGTAGTCCTTGGAGTCAAAGAACTCAAAGGTTGACTCTATTCACCCAAAGTTGACTGCTTTCAGCATTTAACTCTCTAGCTGCTCTGATTAGCCGCATCCCCAAAGAAGGATGCATTCATCATTAGCCTGGCTGGGTTATCATGTCTTGTGTTGAAATTGCCAAACAACCCCAGCCAACCTGATGCCATTCTGATATATTTGGATCACAGCTTCAAAAATTTCTACCTCTGCCAACAATGACAGAGGTAGAAATAATTGGCGGTAAAACCCAGATTCCCCATTGAAAAGATAATTGTGAAAGATGAGCAGTAATTTTTAAAAAGAGAATTTACAACTCCCTGGTGCTTTGATCAGTCTCTAGCCTGCCTTAAAATATAATAGAATGTATTTATTATTAATTTTTTTCTCATCAAGCAATTTAGGAACCTGCTCAAGGCTGATTGAAAGTTAATTTAAAGTTAAAGGCAAGCCTCAGCAAAGTGCTTTAACAAAGTCCTTTGCATGAGGGCTTCCTTGAAACACAGGCTGGCCTTGAATAACCCTCAAAAGACCTAACAACAGAAGAAAAAATACTACATTTTAAATTTATTTTAAACATCGTGTAATGATTGATAAAGAGGAAACATGCTCTTTCACACAGAGAGCTGCCATCTCTAAATCTTCTGGTTTGTTTGCAGTTTCCACTGTTTCTCTGATGTCATCCAGTGGTCATCCTGAATTTAGGAGATCAGGTCTTTTTTGCAGCTGTAATCTACAATAAAGGAAAAAAGACTCAGCAACTAAAGATGGGTTAATAAACAGAAGTGTTGGGCTGTCATATTGGTACATCAAGAATGTCCACACATTGCAGATTAGGACCATATAAGTATAGCAAGAACTACACTCCATGCAAGAAGGATTCACTCTGAGGGTGATTGTTAAAGGTTTAAAGCATACCTTTAATATTTTGAAGCTGAAGGAACTAATTTTATTCTGTACAACATGCCAAAATGCTGTCTCCTTCTCCCCCTCATCATTTTTAAAAGGTTCCACATGTTTGGGATAAGTTTTAGAGACTACAGAAGAAATATTGGTGGGCCCAAACTGCACTTTTTGCATTCCTGTACTGTATCAAACAAGCAAACAACAAACAAAAATCTGATTAAAGTTCACCCTGACACCTTGGTTCATGCAACCCACAAAGACAATGTAATTGAACTTACATAATACACAGATTTACAGCTTCAACCCCCACTTAGACTAGTCTAACATCTGCAAATTCAGTCTGTTCCTTTATAACAAATTTTGATGTTGTACAGTTGCATAGTTGTGTCTGACTCTTTGTGACCCCATGGATTGCAGCACACCAGGCCTCCCTGTTCTGCATTGCTTCCTGGAGCCACCCAAACCAACTCCCATCACACTGACATTGCTATCGAACCATCACATCCTCTGCCATCCTCTTCTGCTTTTGCCTTCAATCTTTCACAGCATCACCATCTTTTCCAGTGAGTTCTCTCTTTGCATTAGGTGGCCAGTTTCAGCTTCAGTATCTGTTTTCCCAGTGAACAATCAGGGTAGATTTCTTGTAGTTGACTGGTTTGAACTCCTTACAATCCAAGGGACTCTTAAGAGTCTTCTCCAGCATCACAATTTGAAGGCACAAATACTTTGGTGCTCAGCCTTCCTTATGGTCCAACTCCCACAACCATACTGGAAAAACCATAGCTTTGACAATACAGACCTTTGTCAGCAAGGTTATGTCTTTGCTTTTTGGGTTTGCCAAAGTTTTCCTCCCAAAGAGCAAGCATCTTTTTTTTTAAATTTCATGGCTGTAGGTACTGTTTGCGGTGATCTTGGAGCCCAAGAAGGTAAACTCTGTCTCTTCTTCCATTTTTCCCCTTCTATTTGCCAGGAAGTGATGGGACCAGTTGCCATGATCTTAGTTTCCCAAATGTTGAGTTTCAAGCCAGCTTTTGCACTCTCCTCCTTCACCCTCATCGAGAGGCTCTTCAGCTTCTCTTCACTTTCTGCCATTAGAGTGGTATTGTCTGCATATCTGAGGTTGTTGATATTTCTCCTGGCAATCTTAATTC